>VUQK01039282.1:27689-44100 GCA_015106715.1 Bujurquina vittata
TTTGTTTGAAAAAATATTAATTATATTTAAATAAATATATAAAAATAAAATTTTTTTTTTTTTTTGGGGGGGGGGTCCTCAGATAAAACAAAATTTTTAACAGATATCCCGGTCATGCAGCTGAGACAGACAGGAATTATATATTTTTTATATTCTTTTTATATTCTTCATGTCTCCAAATACATT
The DNA here is from genome assembly GCA_015106715.1 of Bujurquina vittata. Lineage (NCBI taxonomy): Eukaryota > Metazoa > Chordata > Actinopteri > Cichliformes > Cichlidae > Bujurquina > Bujurquina vittata. The sequence goes on from VUQK01039282.1 coordinate 27,876, forward strand.
TAAAAGCGATAAAATCCCACTTTTTAGAGTCATTATTAATAGCACATAAAGTATTTCAATGAACAGTGCAGGAAAGTGCAGCAGCTCTCGTCTCGTTGGCTCCAGGAAAATCAAAACAAAGTTTGTGGTTTGTGTTTCTGCTGCCAAATGTCCAAAACCTCCAGAAACAAACAGAGCTAAACTGTGGAAACATTTTGGAGCCGGAGTTTGATCAAACCTGCTCACTTTAAACATTTATTACATTTCTTGAAGTTTCTGCAGATGCTGAACTCAGTCTGGAGGAAACTAAAACAAACACAAAACAACTACACAAATAAATTCACTTTTTATATTTTGATGCTTTTGAATTGGAAACAGAAAAGAAACAAAGTTGCAATAAATTCTCGCTTCTGAATGTAGCTGAAGCGGAGACTCTCTTAAAAAGTGCAAAAAGGTTTTCTGGTCAGGAATTGTGTGCGTTTCAGGCAGTTACAAGCTCACAGCCATTTAAACTCTCAGGCTTAACCTATTAAAAAAAAATGCCTTTTCAAAGCTAAACAGAATCAAATCAAATGTCCAAATCTCTCCTCAGATTTTAAATCACACAATGTCTGATTTATACCTTATTCACAGCTTTGCTACTCATCACATTTAAGGTGGGTAACACCTCTGTTTAGCTGTGATCCAGTTTAAAGCAGGACAAATGTGTGTTTTTCAGTTTAAATCCCTTAAAGAGCCCAAAAGTAAAAACTCTCTTTTCCTGGACGCCACTTTTACCTTAAAAAAGACTTAAAGTCTGAATTAGCCTGAAGTTTCATTTTGGATCAATTTCCCCAAAATTCATCCTGAGAGATTAAGAGGGGAAATTCCAGTTCAGCTTGTCCCATGTTTGGTTTCTGACCCAGAACATGTTAAACTTTAGTCTTATAAACCAAGTAAAACCATGTGAAAAGGCTTCGTTCAGAACTCCCCTGAGAAAACCACTGTTTTGTTGCTGGTTTGGACCGAAGCTCCTGATCTGGAAGCTAACGTCAATGCAGGGACTGGAAGTGTTCCTGCTCTCGGATCTCAGACATACTCAGACCTGGACCTCACAGTGTTGGGTTCTGGCGTCACCCGGACCAAAGGGATGTGGACAGGTGTGTTCAGCTCATGCAGACGAAGACAGGAAGTCAGCAGCAGTATCCCTGCAATCAGGTGGAGGATGCCTGCAATCCAGCCACAAAAGATACCATAGCCAAACTCCCAGCGAGGGACGACCTGAGGCACCATCTCATCGAAGTATCGCACGACCGTCAGGTGTGCGATGTAAGAGGCTGGGAAGAGGACCAAGATCCCTGACGCCAAGCACAGCACCCCAGCTATTGACTTTAGGGCCCTCTTACAGGTCGAGTCCTCCAGCTGGTCACGGCAGCTATTAACCACGTTGAGGCCGGGGATGGCCAGCACCAGGCTCAGCAGCCCCAGCCCCATCACCAAGCTTATGAGGATCCGGGCCAGCTGAATCTCTGATGGCAGTTCCAGCATGCTGTCATAGGGTCGACAATCCACCGGTCCCACTTCCTGGAACGCGCAAGTCCCCCAGAGCCCCAGCTCAATGCTCTCCATTGGGAGCAGGTCTGTAGACAGTGTGAGCCACGACACCAGGAGGGCGGCCATGGAAAAGAACAAGGCCAACACTGAGGACACAACCCCCAGCAGCTCCAGAGTGCCAGTGGTAGAGCCCATGGCAGCAATGCTGTGGCTCCCAGAGGGTCCTGGGCTTGACCTTGTTCCTGCCAGGAGTGGGATTTGCTTGGACATCACTGCTACCAGAGAGAGACTCTGCGGTCAGGCCCAGCTGGGAGAATTATCGTCCCGTCCAGGCAGAGGGAGGCTGTGATTGGCCAGCTGGAAACAAGAGCAGGTCATCTGCAGGCAGGACTTTCGTCAAGAGAGCTTGTTATCAATGCCCACATCTGTGACTGAAACACATTTGAAGTCAATGGCATCTCTCACTCCCTTGCTCCTCCCGCCCACAGCAGGGACTTCGTCCCTTTTATGCAGTTTCTGCTGAGCGGCTCAACAGAAAACAAGAACCAGTGAGTACATATTGCCGAAGTTCACCGAGAAAAGTAACATTTTTAGGCAAGTCACTTTCCCTGGATTCACCCTGACACTCTCAATTATGTTATTTTTCCTGATCAAACCCTTTAATAAACATTGTCAAAACTGCAATTCAGTAGAAATCCCACTTTTAGTTGAGCTTTTTACACAAATTTTCAAACTCCCAGAATGCCAGCCATTCAAAACTGATTGTACGAGCAATTTAATGCAGATTTGTGGCTTCGCCCCGTGTTCATTTTAAAGTGGAGAAATCAAAAACCTTGCATTTAGTCAAGCTGTGGTACAGTTACAGAAACATTTCTCCAAACTTCAACCTGACATCCTTTAAAATCTGCAGATCCTCTCGGCTCTGTGGCTGAAGGAGCTTCTGCTCGATGATACTGCACACGAATGTGGCTCACAACAAAAACACCGGCAAAAATGTTCAAGCAGACCGAGTTTAACACTAAAAGTGTGATTCCAAAATTCATTGAGAAAACATTTTGTTTATAGGATATTTGTTTTGGGAATAAACACAAAAATCTGAAGCATTTTGTCTTTTTTGAAGCTTGATTTATTCACATTTATTGTATTAAACAAATAATACATCAGTAATATATATTTAATAATGGAGTTTCTGTGAAACATGCAACTTTGGATCTGATTGGACACGTTCACACTCATTTTTAGGTTCTTTGTGGACACTTTTTTTCCACCTCCATTAAAAAATCTGAAAGTGTTCAATACCGAATAAAACTAATACTAAACACTGAAGCACAAAGGCGTCAAACTCTGTTTTTGACTTGAAGATCTTGCAGCTGGTCTTTTGGCCCGAGGGCGCCTCCTGCTGGAAGTTAGCAAAAACTACACATAGAAAGAGAACGACAGGAAATCTCTGCTGTAATCCCGTGTTATCCCATGACACATGATACAGTACCAATCAGAGGTCTGGAACTGCACATAAGAAACAGTGTACATCACAGTTCAGTCAGACGTATCCCAACAATGAACACTGACTGAATTTTTAACACCTGTTTCAAGGTTAAAGTCAGCAAAAAACTAACACAAAAGCTGTGAAAACAAAACAAAACAACACAAAACTTAAACATTTTAGTCACTGGAATGAAAAAGACTTTCAAAAAGCTAAGACTGCATTCTCAGTTTTCTTTTTCATTTTTGTTCAGTTTCTTTTCTAAATCTGCCCCTCCTTATAATAATAACTAAAAGGACTAAAACTAGCATCCATCCATCCATCTTCTGCTGCTTATCCAACTCCAGGTTACAGCGACAGCAGTCTAAACAGAGACACCCTCACGTTTGAACAAGACCCTGAGATACTTAAATTGCTCCACTCGCAGCAGCAGCAGCTCCTCCCTGAGCTGAAGTCAGCACTCCACCCTTTTCCAGCTAAGGAGCATCGTCTTAGACATGGAGACACTAATTCTCATACCAGTGACTTCAAACCCTTGTTTGGCTGGCGGCCACTGCGTGATGAAGCCAAAAGAGCCACAACATCTGCAAAAAGCAGAGCTGTAATCCTGATGCCACGAAATCTCGAGCCACTTGGCTATGCCTAGACATTTTGTCCATAAAATTATAAACGTCATCCTTTACAAAGGGGGGAATGAAGGTGCATTGGGAGGGTTTGACAGAGGCCCCAGTCTCCGGGATCTTCAGTTTCCACCTCCGGGAGAATATGACAGCATTCCAAGGGAGGCTGTGGACACTGAGTCTGAGTGGACCATGTTCTGCATCTCCATTGCCAAGTTTGCTGCACAGAGTTATGGTTGTCATGGCAATAACCCCTGAACCACACGGTGGATGCCAGATGTGAAGTGCGATGTTAAGTTGAAGAAAGAGGCCTGTCGGATTTGGTTGGCTTGTGAGACTCCAGAGGCGGCTGATACGTGGAGACCAAGTGGAGTACGACTCTAGCTGAAACAAAAACTCAGGTGTGGGAGGAGTTATATATATACACCTGTGTGTGTGTGCGTACATAAACATTCATGCATGTATATGTGTGCCTTCCAAGGTAAAGATTCGACTTAAGGCTCTGGATGTTGTACGGTTGTCTTCGTAGACACGCCTCTATCAAGGAGAGCGCGTCTGAATCAGCAGATCGGGGTGCTGGTTCTACTTTTCAAGAATCAGGACTTGAACTTCAGGGGGAGTCTCAATTTCAGCTATACTTTGGTGCTGGAGAGGGCTCTCCACCCTTATTCAAACCTTAGATTCAGGAGGAACAATTCAGCTTTCACCCTGGTTGTAGAGCGCCGGACCGACTCTCAAGTTTGTGTGATGGTGCATGGAAACGAACTGAAAACAACTGAAAGCAAACATTGAAAAAGGAAATAAATAATAAAAACAAATTATGTCTCTAGTTTTTTTGTTTTTTTTTAGAATGATTCTTCTGGCTTTTCTTGACCTTTGACCTTTTTATTTTGGATGGGCAAACCTGTCCTTGTGTGTCTAATACAGCTGAAGTGTAGCACAGGGAGCTCAGCTTGTTGAACTTCTTTGCTTGGTGCCCATGACCTTCATCTACTCAATTATTTTTGAAGACGAAAAACAGAAAATAAAATGTTTTGACTTTAGTAAACAGATCAGGCTTAACGAGAGTAAAATTAGTTCAAAAACAAACAAACAAAAACACTTTTCTTACAGCTGGTGAGTAACAAATGATTTCAGCTGTCGAAATGTAGATTGTGTTAGATTTAAATACTCTGGAGTATATTTCAATTGTTAGTTGTTTAAAAAAAATCATAAATTGCATGTAAATAAGTCAATTTACAGTTCTGCAGTTTATATTGGCTCCAGCAGTTCTCCTTCTTCCCATTAGATGGCGATACATACTTAAAAATAAGCAGCAAGTGGGCCTTTTTCATGACAAGGATTGCAGCGGTGTTAACTTTGCTGTTTGTAGCTTCTTAACTGGTCTACATGCTAAATGAAGCATCTTTGTTCTGGTTAATGGTCAAGCATAAACATGTATGCAAACACACCGTACATCTATATCTATATATGGAGCGAGAGCCACAGAGGTGCTTTAAATTGTGGCTACCTTAGGTTCGCATTCATGCCAGCATGTATGAGTGTGTGTGCGTGCATAGAGGTTACACCACCTCTTAGTCTGTAGGTAGCTGCTCTGTTTGCATTGGCTTATAAATACACTGGAAATTGTGTGTGTGTGTGTGTGTGTGTGTGTGTGTGTGTGTTTGCGTGCTGTTTGTCTGAAACAGCTGCTGTCTCTTTGAAGCAATGTTAATCCCAGCCCAAAATGGAAACACACATGCAGCCACATATACACAGTCTGCACACAGCACCTGAATCTATGAGCCACTGCGTTGTCTTTTTCATACGGAGTAAATATGTGCTCACAAAAAGGCTTTAAAGACGCCGGCTGCATTGCTGTTTTCCATCCCGCTGAAGAACGCTCGGATGGTTTTCAGGGACAAAGAGATGGAGGGAAAGAAAGGTGGTTAAAGCGCGGTCATTGTCTGCTTTCAGGCATTTTCAGGAATGGCACCGGTCTTGCTTTCACTCTCTGTGCCATCACATGCCACCAACGTGCATGTCAGCGTGCCTCTGTGGCAGACGCAGACTTTACTCAGTAATAACAACTGCTGTCTTTTTGTTTTTCTTAATACATTTAACTCATTTTAAGGGCCTGGCCACTTTAGCTGAGGTGCATGCCAACACAGGCAACTGGCACGGTGGATCCTACACTGACCACGTTTTTGCTGTGGGTTCCTTCTGATGCATTTTTATGCAATTATTAGACAAATAATGAACTCTGTTAGGATGTTCCAGGAAGAAAGGGGAGCTCTGATGAACACTCTGAACACCTAAATTTAACTAAAATAATAATAATAATAAAAAATAGTGCAATGTGTCAATTTAAATTTTGATTTAAAGACATGCAGCCATTTTAAATTTTTAGATTCATATTTTCATCATCTCTTTCCTCCTCCACCTCTCCCTCCACATCATCACCTGAAGCCTCATCTCCTGACCTGAAGTCGGGGCTCTAACATCCGGATACGCCAGCCAGCTTTAGGCTCGAGCAGCCAGGATCCTTCAACGACTCACATCAGTATCACATTTAATCGCTGACTCATTTTGGACTCTGGATTTTTTACAGACATGGACGCTTACATTCACTGCAGATAAACCCTGGCCAGAGCATTTGTGGTGTTTCTAATATTTTTTATTCCAAATTTATCTAAGTTTGGACATTTTTCAAATATATTAAAGCACATAAAAAAAGTGTGTTTATGCAGAATCGGGCCAACCATCTGCAGCCATTCTGGGGTACAGAGGATTAATTGTACTAATTAATGGCCCGTCCATGATTTTTATGCTCCAGGGTTGGTGAGTTTATTCACTGCTAACCAGCAGGTATCTGTGACTGTCTTTATGACCCATATGAAATATGGATCCACCTTGCTAAGCTAGCTAGTGCTCGCTAACTGTAAGTTCAACAACACAAAGGGTGGACTGCATATCTCACAGCAACATCAGAAAAACTGTGATTCGGTCTCCACGGAGCAATTCTGATTAGATGCTAAATGTCCCATTATGTTATACAGCCCCCCCCCCCAAAAAAAAACATAGTAAATCCACATTGGATCAAAATGAATCAAATACTTTTTTAATTGAAAAATGTTGATAACAAATACTCAAATTAATGTTAATTAACTATTACGTGCCTTCTGTGTGAGTCCACTGAGTTGTTAACTTCCTCAAAACTTTATTTTACATTCCAAAATGCAAATTTTGTGGATGTGGAATCCCATCAGGAGCTCGTGACAGCCAACGGGAGGAGAAATTAGAAGTGGTGATTAAAGATGATGGTTGTTAAGGAGAGAGAAATGCCTCCCTCCCTCTTATTCCCATCTAGGTCTGGCTCTACTATCAATGGGAGCTTTCACTTTGCTTTTGCATGAAAAATATGATGGTTGTGTGTGTGTGTGTGTGTGTGTGTGTGTGTGTGTGTGTGTGTGTGTGTGTGTAAGACCGACAGAGTCCAACAGTCCACTCCAATGCATGAGTGGCTTGGAAAGTTGCCAGCATGCAAAAACCTAGCAACAAGATTTCACTTGGCCTGCTGAGAGAGAGCAAGAAATAGAGAGGGAGAGAGAGAGATCTGGCATGTGCACAGCGTGGGCATATGGATCTTTGTTTGTCCGTTTTGGACCATTTAGTCATTCTGTCGCTCCAACTGGACTACTTAGCGAATTGGTGCTACTTGGTTCTGAATCACACACACACACACACACACGTATTTGCGAAGACACACATGGGCGAGCCAAGCCTCGACTCTGCTGCTTTACAGTCTGTTACTGTTCACATGGCATGAATGAAATGAAAAACCTTTTCCAATTAATCCTTTTAACCAACATGTGTGATCCCTGGCTCACGCTGATGTGGCCTTCAAGCTGAGCGAGTCCATGCCAAGTCAAGTCACTTCGTAGCCCCGAGAGCGTTTGCTGACCATCAGCGCTGATCAGGCAGCTCCAGCATCGATTTCCATTTACGTCTTTTTCCAGTTAAATGCGTGTGGGATTCACTTGAAGGTCTGTTTTTTATTGCTTCTTATCTCGATACAGAGTCGCACAAGCTTTAGCTGGACTTAGAAAAGATTAATCTATTTCATGTGGTTCATCTTTAAGGTGAAAATATTTGCTCAAATATAAAGATACGGTAGTTAACCCTGTGTGCTTTTTGCCTAAAAAGACAACAAAAAAAAATCCATACTTATAATTCAAACTAGTTTGTCAGAGAAGAAGGTATTTTATGTCTTTACTTCTTTCTCAATCTCTTTTTTTAATCATTCTTTACTTAAAAATGCAGAATTTTACAATGGTGGGTGTGTATATTAAACGATACCAACATCTCAAACATAGGCAGTATAAAAATATGGATTTAGCCTCCACGTCATAAAACTGAAGCCACTGCAGAAGTGTCTTAAATTTATGTTTGAAATGTCTTAAACATGATATTTGAAGGCCACAAGACGGTCATACTATGTATATATATATATAAATATATAAACAAAGTGGGGCAATTACTTTTTCACACAGGTCCAGGTAGGTTTCCTGAATGAAATCATCATTTAAAAACTGCATTTTGTATTTGGTGGGGTTATCTTTGTCTAATATTAAAATTAAAATGTAAACATTTAAGTGTGACAAATATGCAAAAAATAAGAAATCAAGAAGGGGACAAATACCTTTTCATGATACTGTATGTCCATTTTTTTTGGTCTATGGTCTCAAATAATGAAATGCTCTAAACTTTTGTTACACAGCTGTGGTACAAGCAAGGCCCATCCACCTGCTGCCCAAAACTGCTAGTTATGAGGGGCAGCCAATCAGAAGTGAGGGAAAGGAAACCAAAATGGCTTCTCAGCCACAGGAGTCACACCAATGACCAGTGTAAAATAAATAAGGATTATCTGACTGCTAATTGTAAAATGCTACTTGAGAAGAATCCAAAGAATATAAATGAGAAAGTGGAAAGGACAGTAACATGTTGTTAGATGACTTTTTCTCCTTACTTTGTCATCATTTGCAGATGTACACACCTTCAATGTAAGAGTGAACAACTTCCTACCACGGGAAAATTTTTCTTCCCATTATCTGAGTTGCTCCCTGCGGGGTTGCTGCGTGGTTTATCTCCCCATTAAGACTCCTTTTAAACTTAATGCCTTATTCAAAGCAGCCTGCTTGTACCACCGTCCCCTCCACTGGACACATGCAGGTTTTAAAAAGTTGAGCGAACTTGTTGGTACATCATTTAGTCAACATAGCAGCATGTCAAACAATCCCCCAGGGTTCCCATCTGCTTCAAACCTCTGCTAGAATTAAACCATTTTTAAATTAGCCCCGTTCAGAAATATTCTAAATCTGTCATGCTTTAACGTGGTGTCACATTCCCTCAGATTACCATCATTACACTAATTAGTGCTTTAATTTCTGGAAATGTTTTGAAATGAGACCCAAAGTGCTGTGATTTTAATGCAATATGGGACTAATGTGGTGTGGAACATTTGGTAATCTGGCTCCCATATGCCTCGGATCTGCCGAATGGGTTTTATCTGCTGTAATACGGTTCAAACTCTGAGCTGCAGTTAGTCAGAAGGAGAAATAAACTTTGTGCTGAAGTACTGAGACGTTTTTAGCACATGTACAGTGCAGAATGAAAATGAAGTTCTAAAGATGAAATTGCATGATGCAGATTTTACAGCAGGAGGAAAGTAACTCATTTATTGCAGTTCTTTAACTGGCTTCTGTTTTGTTCGTTTATAGGCTTGTGACTAATTTTACAGCACAAAGGGAAAATGAAAGAGAAATAATGGAATATGCAGATTTCATAACCTGTGATTTCTTTTGTCCCCAAATAAACTGACTGACCTTTGAGTGAATAAAATGAATAAGCTCTTTTCTTGTCACCCACAGATGAATCACTAACTAGGTTACAGGTTCCCATAAATTACTTAATGGGCTACATTTTCTGCAAGCTCCACATGGCCTTTCTTTGGCCTCACACAAAGTATCTAATATATCTGGTTCATTCAAACACTGTTACTCATAATGAATATTGCCTGTTGTGAGGCTAGTATTGAAGTATACTATTAATAATCCCGAACACATGAATAACACTCTCTCTCATTCCATAGTGTAAATCTAATCTTTTGTCTGTGGTGGTTTGTACCTTGTTGGGAAGCTTTGTTGGGCTCTGATCTGGTCCTCTCTCCATTATTCTGTACACTAACCACTTAGCACTTCTCCCATGGGCTCCACATCTGACTCAGTTCCCCTGTGATTGGTTTATGACAACCACATCCCAGACCTGATTAAACACTATGGATGCGTTTGCTGTGTTCCTGAGATGGAGGATGATCGCTCTCCTGTCAACAGAGGATGGAAATGTTTGGGAGAATCTGAGGTATTTAATAATTTTTTTTCTTCTGATGGGATCAGATCATGGACCAGCTACAGACGTCAGTTAAAAGAGACTCAAATACTAAACATTATATACAGCTCAGACAGCACTCTTTCTCGTCTCTCTACCCACGTCTCATTTTCCCAGTGACATAAAAAAGGGAGGGGTGGCTTAAGACTTTTGCACAGTCCTGCAGTCTGTTTTTCTGAGCTCATGAAAAGCAGTTTTTGTTAGTTTTTTGTTTTTACATGTATGCTATGCTCATAGGATCCCACTGCAAACGTCTGATTCAATCAAATATGATGGATTGCTTCAAGTGTTGAATGTTTCTAATGACACAGCAGTGTTGTATAGTGTGGCGCTGCTGCTTTTGCTAATGAAAAGGTTAAATAATAATAACTGTAACACTTCATCAGCCAGGACGAAGTGCAGAAAGGTGAAGATGTCCACGCAACAAAGTGCAGGAGTGTGTCGGCACATACAAAAGATACAAAATCACAACATCTTGAAACGGTTTCCACTTTGCTTCCTGTGAACCTCACCGCACACCACCGTGGTACACAAACTGGAGCGACTCCAAGGACAAAACTTTGAATTCAGTTTCTCAAAAATAGCTTCCACCAAAGCAGTTTCTGCTAGAGACCAACAAAGTTTCTGAAACACTTTCCAACATGTGGAATGAGTGCTGTGACTTTTGTCTCAAGCTGCTGAAACTGGAAGCATTAGTTAATGCAGGAATATTTACACTAAACCTGTTTCAGTCTGTCCAAAGGTAAAGATTATGGCACAATATTTCATTACAACACTTTGTGTTTGAGTGCAGCAGCAGATGCAGGCGCATCTTTGTTGATAGTGGTTACAGGTAACCGTGCGACTGTGTGTCCGAGGTGTTACGATGGTACCCATTCATGATCATTTTTGCATAAAGATTGCCCTTTGATTCCAGTTATGTTGCCAAGCGCCACATCTCAGGTGTGTGACATAGCCACGGCTCTATAGCATGTAACTACAACAGCTGAACCTTACCAGTATGACAATGCTGTGATCACACGAACACACGTTGTTGAAGATGCTGTTTTTCCTTCTTGCCGCCCAAAGCAAGCGTCGTTGACTCTGTGACCACGGTTCCTTGTTGCTGCTTCCAGTCTGAAAATACACTACAGTTATATTATTTTACAGCACAGCATCATTCTGATATCCACAATTTCAAAAGCAGCATCTAGCTCAGGCATCCTCACCTCCAGGCCTCGTGCCCCCCTGTCCTGCAGGTTTTAGATACGTCTCTGCTTCAACACACCTGGGTCAAATAGAGAGGTCATCAGCAGGATTCGCCTGCATGCTGAGGAGGTGATCCAGCCATTTGTGTTGGATCAGGGACACATCTACAAGCTGCAGGACAGCTGCTCTCGAGGCCTGGAGGTGAGGATCCCTGAAGTAGCTGCTACCCGTATATTCCAGTCTCGTGTCAGACTCGTGTTAACAATCGTCCCATAAAGGTGACGTCACAGTCCCGAGCTCTATTCAACATAAAAATGAATACTCATTAAAGCAGACTAAATAATCAGGTAGAAGTAAATGAACACTTTCTCTGTTTTTTTCTGACAAAATAATTACAGATGGAGCTGGTTTTCTGCAGAATTCAGCTTACCTAAACGTCGCTGTCACTGAAAAAAAATATTTAAATGCATGAATTTCACACACTCAGTGAAATCTAACATGTTTTTCAAACTAATTAATACTTTCAAGGATGATACAATCTTAATACGTTCAGTTCCAGTAACTTAAAGAGAGACTAAATAGCATTTTTGCTTTAACTTTTTTAAATTGTGAAATCTGTTGCGCTGGTTCTTCATAGCAGCCATAGAAAAATGACATCATCAGCATTTAGACAGGTTGCCTATAAATCTTTATTTCATTGTTGCCAGCAGGCTAAATCTGATTTATGAAGAGAGGCAGCACATCAGCGGCTGCACAGGCAAACCCAGAAGCCCTTAGCAGCCACTGCTAGGTGAGCCCACGGTGGTTAGTGCTGTGCACAGAGTTTGGGGAGTTTATTTTTCAGTGCAACTTGAATTTATTATTGTTGATATAAACAAAGAATAATTCTTCCCATCGTCCTTTTTGTAAAATAAGAAGCGTTGGAACGTAGCATGTAAATAGCAGTCGTATGGATCTGGACAACTGAATTTTTATACTTCAGTTATTTCTTCATTGTTCTGTGTTGATGGTGGTTGCTAGGCTAAGAGAAAAAGCAGAAAGTGGTGCCTGCTGTAATACCTTTTAGATTCCCTAGAGGGCCAAAAGTTATCAATCGTGGGTTTAATTCTTTTTGAATGTGGTAGCTGGTGTATTATTACTACTAAAGAAAAGACATAGCTACTCTTACGCGACCTGATGGTTTCTGAAGATCAGCTCTGAAGCCTTGATCGGAATACGTCTACCATCTTGGCTGCAAAAAATCAGATGTGATGAAGAGGAGCAGGTCCGACTTCACCTTTCGCTCCCTGACTAAAGACTTGATTTACAGCTGATTGGTCAATGAGCACATGATTTCACATCCCAGATAAGCCTACTTTTGAAACACAAGCTCTTCAAGCCAGACTTAATTTTTTTATTTGGTATGACCCAAAATGAGTAAGTGAGCCCATAAACTGAGCAGGAAAGCGTTATAATATATAACAGCTCAGGTTTTCCCCTGGACTTCTACAGGACCAAAGTCTTTTTACAGCCACGCCTATCGCCATCTAGTGGCTTTCACACAGAATGCAGATAAAAGACACTTCTGTATTTGCTTTGATCCACAAGCTGCCCGTGTGTTACACTGTCTGCAAGTGCAGTGCACTGTGAAAGCACCTATTGTTTAATAGTGGACTGAAATATCTGGATCAGATAATAATGGGAGACACACTGACAGCTGACAGGCTGCATGCTTTGCAGTGAAATACTGTTTGTGTGCGCTCACATTAGTTCCATATAGCAGATGTGTGCAATAGTAACTAAACCAGTCTCTCTCTCTCTCACACACACACACACACACACACACACGGGGAGTGAAAAATAGCTGCCTCCTTTACAGGTCATTGTTTATGTGAATGTACACATGCTGAATGCATGCGTGGCTTTATGTTTGTGGGAATTAGCAGTGACTTCAATAAACAACTATTTACACCCACAAGGAATTTCCAGTACTTGGCAAGAGAGGGTTGGTCTGTGTGTGTGTGTGTGTAAAATATTTCTCTTGCATGTTTTTTGCATGATAGATTTAAAAAAAAAAACAGAAAGCTGTGTGAGTTGGTTTAAATGGAAGTGACCTGCATGTGCGCACACGCGAGCATATCTATTGCTTCCTCGCGGTCGTTGCAGGAATTGAATAGGAATGCATTTATATTTTACTGTCTTGAGTTGCTTGCCTCCAAATGATACTAGCGGCAATGAAACTAAGAATAACCATGATGTATTTGATTTTTTTAATTAAAACCCCTCAAAAATAACACATCGGAGCGAACACAGCAACAATTCTTTTCTTTTGTTTTTGATGTTAAACAGTCCTTTTCCTCTAAGCCGCTCTTAAATCCTTCACCCTGGCACTCCTGTCTCGTAACAGTTGTGATTTAACACAAACGACTTGGGGAGAATATGTATGTGCAGCCAGCATTAAACCTCTCCAACCCCAAACTCAGCAGATGAGCCATCGATCTAAGAAAGAAGAAACGAAGAAATTGCCGGTGTGCATAAAACTGGGTGATGAAAGGATATGAGGTCACATTACTAGGATTTCAGTGCTGAAGATTTCAAATGAAGCAATATTCTCCTGGGCAATTAGTGTTCAAGATGAGAGAACATTACATTGCTTTGCTGATAGTTCTTATCTATTAAGGTGGAATTCTGAAAGTTGCTGTTTCAGATGGTGTTACATTGAAATCAAAGGCAGTGTGTGAAAGAAGGATTCAGAGAAGTTTTATAACCTTGACAAGTACATTTTCAAGAGACTCCTATGGCCCTGAAAGCATCCATCACAAGAGCTGAATGCCTGGGGTTAGATTTCAGCTGCCAGGCCTTGCTCTGACAGAACCCGTGGAGAACCTTGAGATGGGCAGATTTCAGCTTATAGCACTGGGTGAAACTGCCTTAAATTGTCTTCTTTTTGACGAAAACCTAAACCACACTGATTGCATGTTACCAGGAAGAATGGTCTTGGATGGACTTCATGGATTTAAAATGTCACTCAAGGTCATGCGTGTGTGAAGGCATTGAGTGAATACCAGGCAGAGCCTTTGTGCTGTCCGCACACAGAGTTTTTTAAAAGTCTTTGTCTTTCCCTGATGAGCATCTGCAAAAATATAGAAGAAGAAGCTGCTTTCAGCTGCTCCTTTGTCACAGAGGCTCACCAAGGCGAGCACCTCTTAGATGCCACTTTATTGCTTGATTTTCGTTCTCATTTTGAGATAGTCTAAACGTTTATTTGAATTCTGCTTTTAGTTCATCTTCCAGCTAGTTTGAGACCACACGGTCACCAGAGAACACAGGACTGAGAGCCACACAAAGGGTAGGAACACACACTTAACAAACTGATGCCGTGCTGACACATGCTGAAAAATGGCACGAGCCTGACGCGTCAAGATTGGCTGTGTGGGCATTTCATCATGAAGCTTCAATTATATAAAATAAAGCTTCGTGCTTCATCAGAACCCTACTTTTCAACTTCAGCTCATTATATGATTCAGAACATGTCCTGCATTTTATTTTTTCTGTTATGTTTTCTTTCTTATTGTTTAGGGCTGAGGGAGCAGGGCCAGGGAGGGCTGGCTATGCCAACACTTGAGGAATGTGATGGTACAGTGGGAGATGTGTGTTCTGATTTTCAACCAACCCCCTCCTTGACACCCTTGGATGACACAGCTCACTGATGCATCTTGCTCATTATCATCATGCATGCACGCACGCACGCACGCGTGCGCACACACGCACACACACAAACTAATCTTGCCTGTTGTGAGAAATGCTTGCGAAAGTGGCTCTGTGTGTAGCAATGCAATGTATATATATTTGTGTGTATATATATATATATATATATATATATCCTTTATACTGTGCAACTGACATAACATTTCAGCTGCGTTTAAAATCTATAACCCAGCTGTCACAGGGTGAGTGGTGAGGTACACCCTTTACAGGTTGCTAGCACTTAACCTGGTTTAATCTAATTTAATCTAATTTAAAGCTAATGCTAGCTACCGGGCTAGCCTTCGTTTGTGGTGATGTCACAATAACATGCAATAAAAAAAAACAGGGAAGTTAATTTTACTTCTCTGCAAGAAACCAAGTTTCTTTTTGTTAGGGTTTCTTAACACATACCACAAATGATCAAATGTTCCAGCAGTCAGTGTTTTCATATCATGAGGCAGTGCTAAAAATCTAAAATTCTGCTTGTTCTTTTGATATACTGTATCTCATGTCTTTCTTCTCCTCCATCATTTACACCTCAACAACTCACCTCGGCTGCCTTTGGACAGAAGTTTTACAGCGTCGTCTAGAGTAAGTGGGCATGTAAACAGTGGCCTGACAGTCTGCACTCTCTACAGACCAATGGCGGACAGGAGCAACCGTAGCTACGATTATGCGCTTGAATTGGTTCGGTAATCTGCAATCTACTGACATCTAGTGGTGAGACTTTGCACTCTGTAACTTTAAGTGTAGGAAGACGTTTCCATAACTAGATTAGTAGACCTAAAACCAGATCTAATGGAACAACATTAGAGATATTGACGAATTCCCCAAACTGATGTACTTGAAAACTCAAATACTAAATCCTTATGCAAAACTGTCTAATTATCATGTTTGTGAAAAGAAAAAATGGGACTCCTGGTAACCCATCAGAATCATAATCAGAATCAGAATCTGGAGATGGTTGTAAGTATGAGCCAGCCTGCAGAAACTTATTTTAGTTAATTTTTCAATAACAGTCGTGTAACAAACTGTGCTCTATATGTTTGGTCTGGCTGAGCCGTATACCTAAATGAGAGTGACACACAGTGACACACAATGTTTGTGTTTCATTGATGTTTCCACAGTCATAAAGCTGTCACCTGGCATTATTAAAAAAAGCCTTTTTTCTGTTTGGTCTAGCTCTCACACATGCTCACATACAACAACCCCCCCCCCACACACACACACACAAAATCCAAAAAAAAAAAACCCAGAGAAACACATGAGA
>VUQK01039284.1:6414-28367 GCA_015106715.1 Bujurquina vittata
TGTCTGAAACAAATAAAAAAAAAAAAAAAAACAGGGTAAAACTTGGATCTTTAGACACTTCTATAAAAACACGCGTCTTAAATGTAAACTCATGATGAGAACTCATATTTTAAATGTGTATTTCTGGACGTTCCCCACCAAATGCTCAAATGTGTTGTGAACACAGTGACAAATTCTCTTTACTGGATCAATTAATTTGAACTAAGCAGCTCGAATATGTAAAGTAGTATCATTAGCCGGAAAAAAAAGAAAGCATCATTTCCCATAATTTCAGCAGATTAAAAGGGTTTCACATGGCATTACACACAAACTTTGCCCTTAAAGAAAACCAAAAAAAAAACTATTTTATCACACCCCTATGACAAAATCTATCTAATAAAGACCATATTTGTTGCCTTTCACAGTCTTTATTGGCTTCATCAGCATATCAGGCAGTCTGTTTCTCTGCCATCCATGCGACAGATTTAGTCTAAATAAGTAAATAAAATAATATAAGGTGGGGTATGTAGCTTGACATTGAATGAAGGCTGATTTAAAATTGAGGTGTGACCTGAGATGTTGACTGGTGTCGTTTCTGATCCCTCTGCAAAGTGGTTTCTAGTTTAGATTTCAGTTTAATTTAATTTCCTGCGTGGTTTAATGCCATTTATTACAAATGATATTATCAGTATTTTTTTTTTTGTGGGCTTTCTTGCTATTAATCTTCCTGCCTGCTGTGCATCACTGTCAGCTGCTTGCTGGGCGAGGCTTGATATGAATGTGCGCATCCAACTGTCCCCTTTTCGACTGTGAATGTGCACGCGAACACAACTTGTGTTTGCTTATCTGTGCCTGCATCTCTGTGTGTGTGTAAACCTGTGTTTTTAATCTGACTGTACATGTCAGCTGTGTGAATGCGGGCATGTCTGCGGGAGACAGGTACATCCAGCGTACGGCCTCCATCTTTGTTTTTGTTGTCTGTGTGCCTGTCTGTTTTCTGCTTTTCGATTGTCATTTCTTTCCGTCGACCAGGGGGAAAAGTCTGAGGAGCATCTCCTTGCACAGAGCCCAGGTACTCAGGACATTAGGAGCAGTGAACCAGTGAAGCCCACTCATGCGTGCTCACCACAGAGACAAACATACATAGCGCTCCAACGACAATCTACTGAAAATCCCTTGATGTGGTTTACTTTGAGGGGCTGAGCAGAGTTGTCTCTTTGGACCAAATCTGTCTTTCTGCATCAAATATGCCCAGTTTTATTGCTTGGCCTGGGAGATTTCACTTACATTGTGTGTAGACAAAATTTTGGAATAGTCAACATTGTTTATTTAGTGTCTTAAGATTTTGGGCCACCAGAATACATTCCATGCACCCCAGCTTAGATTCTACAAGTCTGTGTTACTCTGCTACACCAATCTTACGGAAGATTTCCCCCTTTTTTTGTTTTAATGATGATGATTGAGAGTACTAGTGAACATGCCAGTCCAAAAGATCCCATAGGTGTTCAGCTGTAAAAAAAAAAAAAGTCATATTCATACTTGGCCAAGTATTCAATGACCCCTCGTGCCCCATGGATTGAGGCATGACCTCTGGACAGAAATGTTCCACCAGTACGAGCAAACAGCAGCAGATCTGCTTTCCCCTTTGTCACCCGTCGCTAAACGAAACACAATTGCCACACGGACTAAATGAAAAGCCTTGTGTTTTAACAGATATAACTTCAGCTCAGTGGAGATTATGCTGAAACTGTGCTTCACTCAGTTTGAAACAATCAGGTGGAAATGCAGGTCAAAGCAATGTCTGCTTGAATATTGAATAATGTAACACACTGATGCCAGACGACTTGTGTGAAGTTTGACAGTGTAACTGCTGTCAGCGCGTCAAGCAGGTCAGTGTGCAATCCTTCTCTTGCCAGTATCAACGTGAATTTGAAGGGTCTGAAGTTTGTTTTCACTTCCCCAACCTGACAATCTAATTTTGTTACACTAGAATGCCCAAGCATCTCAATGAAGGTTTGCTCATGTCAGTGCAACTGTTGATTTAAATGTGTCATATATTGGGTTAAGCATTGGATTGAAAACTGAACAAAGTGTCTCACAGCTTCCCCCCTGATAATCTTACACCGTTATATTCATTTTGTTTCATTTTGAGGGCTTTTGCCTCTGCTCTGGTCATCAGCGAGTGTTAATCTCATTGAATGACACCAATATGAATGTGTACTCTCTCTGAAGCACGAAACCATAAATAAATGTATTATGTGCAATGTGCAAATAAACTCTTGTTTTCCTTTTGCGAAAAGCCCACTCCGCCACTTCATGATTTTTTCATCCACCACTAACGATGGAGTACTCGAAACCACGGGGCCATGTGTGATGTGTTGCTCTGCTTTCATCATTTCCATCATGTTAAAGACTGTACTCTAGCCAAAGCTAATAATAGTGTATATAAATTTTTGAGGGCTTATTAATGTTTTACTATTTACCACTGCACTATAGATTCCTTTTCAGCACTATTTATTAGGATAGCTCCCGAAACACCACTACCTAGCATCCTGATCATCAAAAACACAAATACCCCAGCTACATATATAAAACAATTGTGCGTCTTGTTTCATGTGAATATAGACTCATTACAGGGAGAGATGATGTCTTTTCATCCCAAAGTATCTTAACATTGATTTACAATATCTGAGTCCTCCTTTTCTCTCCGAAGGTGGGCGTGTAGATGAAGCTCAGTCGCAGTGCGTGTCTCAGATGGAATGCTGATTAGAGACTAATCTGCAATAAGGAATATTCATGTGTCTGTAAGTGATCGGAGGAGTGAAGCAGAGCTGCTGTTACAGGTACAAATGAACAGCAAGGCAGCTATTGTTCTTGTGGTTACTGATCGAAATGTACTCATTAGGATTCAGCGAGTTGTCGAGTACAGATGTCTGAGCACGTTGTGTGGAGACTGAAGACTCCTGACTGTCAAATTAACTCCTACTAAATACTGTTTGGATTATTGCTTTGCAGGCATACAAGTATTTTTTACAGTCATGCATTAGTTTAGCTAAGCATGCAGAATGATTTTAGTTGTCGGGAAATCACATTGGGGCTTATTTTAGGTTTCTGAAGGGTAGATTTTTTTTTGTAATAAATGAAATATATTGAAAATGTTTTAGAAAATGATATTTGTATACACCCAGAAAAGCCAGATAAGTCTACACATTCACATACTGTAGCAGTAAAGCTCAGTGTTTTACAGCAAATCAGATGCAAAAAATAGCAATTGAAGCAATAGAAACAGGAAGAAAGAGAGAAAACATGTAAAAAATGATATACTGTAGATAAGGTAGTGTGTGCGCGCGTGTGTGTATATATATATATATATATTAGTGATGGGACTTGATTAGAAATTTTAATTGAGTTAAGGGTCTTTAATTAATTACAGGGTCTGTAATTAATTGCAATCACAGACAAACTACCAATAAATAGACATATATGCTTAACAACAAACATGTTTATTGCTTTTTGAATTTTTTTTTTTAATTGTTATTAAACCAACAGATTGGGCAAAGTGCTGTTATAGTTATTCAGATTTAAAGTATTTCAGGAACACCTGATTGTTTAAATTATTTCAAAAAAATTAAAAAATAAATGTAAACAGCACACTAGACAATAAGGATAACACCATTGTGTTATATTTATTTAGGACATTAAGCCCATGTCTTTGAACATGTGGGAGGAAACCCACACAGAGAGAGGACCAGGCCAAGGTGGAATCGAACCCAGGACTTTCAGATGTTATGCTCACTGCGAGGCAGCAGCGCTAACCATAGTGTGAAAAGACTACTGTATACAACGGCAGTCTTATTAAAAGTCCCATCAGAACGTTTTTTAAAGCTAAAGTTGTCCCTCAGTGGACCAAGAGAAGCAGCTTCGTCGCACATCGTTGTTGTCTGCGTATGTGTTGTTGTCGCTTGTGCGTCAGATTTACGGGCGTGCTGTAAACACGGGAATGCAAAGGTTCCGGCTCCGAACTTTTAAAAAAAATGTGATTAATTGCGTTAAAATTTTTAACGCGTTAAAATCTTTGTAATTAATGAATCAAAATTGACTCGTTAAAGTCCCAGCCCTAATATAAATATATTATTAGACTCTCAAAATGTACCTGGCCTTCTGCTCCTCTTCTGTCCTGGCCCAGTCATGTTGTGCACAGGCAAGTGGAGCTTAACAAACCTTTTCCATTACAGTAATGACCTTCATGACTGAGCACCTTTGGGAAAGAGGTACAGGACTGCTTCCACAGCCTGGCCATTAAATCTCTCCCCATGAGTCTGCTAAGATCAGATCACAGAGAGAAGAGGCTCTGGTGGAAACTTAGCCCACCATTGATCACAACAGCAGAATCCAATTCAGGCAGCACAGTCATGGTAAAACATAAACAGGGTCATGTTTTCTGACCATCTTTCCTCTAACTGATAACTTGCAGTTAATTAAACCTTTCTCTGATTATAATGACCAATCAAAGCACCTTGGTTCTGTCAGTCCACCAGTGAAAATTATTTCAATATGAAACAATTGAGATTTTTTTTTTCAAACAGAGAGCACATGATAGTGCTATGAATGCTATGAATATTCATGAAAATAAATATGAACCTTCCAGCATGTTGACACAAGCAGCTGTTACTTACAAATTAGGCCATTTGATTTTCGATGTCAATTCCAGATATATTCAAGAGTTATGTTTTTAAATCGGACAGAAGCAGTCGTGACACTAATGCCGCGTTTCCGCTAGGACCCACTCAGCGCGGCTTGACTCGGCTCGGCACGGTTTCCATTAGGCCCTGGTACCAGGTACATTTTTAGTACCCACTCAGCCGGGGTTCCAAGCGATCTGAAAACGTGACGTCGAAGGACAGCATGCCACTGATTGGCCATGGAGTAACATCACTAGTTGAGTCTTGAGAGTGACTCCCTCGCAGCAATCAACCGCGCCATTTTTAAAACCCAACAGCAAGATACTGGAGGCACGTAAACTGCTAGCAGATGGTGATTATAATCAAGGTTTATCAACCACGAGCTACAGTAGCTTTAAGTAACGTAGTAAAAGTACAGGCCAAGTAATAGATGAAATATGTTGAATGTAGTTATGAGTTTTTTTAAAGGGAAAACCTTTGCATGCCGGAGTTACTTTAAAAGTATTAGAAACCTTTACAGTGGTCATAATGGCATGTGGACATTTTTTAAAGTGTATGTTGTAATATTGTTTGGAATAGTATTTAGATCATGAGCGTGATTTCACCAATAAAAGTTATTGATAATAGTCCAATTGTAATACATTACCCACATTTAAACAAGCTCAGCTCAGGTTTTAGCAAGCTGTTGAGCTTATGTTGTCCTCTTAACGCCTACATCAGGCCCCTTTATATATCCGATAATCAGATAATATATCAGATATTGAAAAATTGATTATCTAATATGGAATTTCTGGGGCTGTCAGGGCAGTAATGTTTCTTAAAAAATCTTTAGGCAAGATATAGTTACAGTTGTGCATCCTGTTTTGATTTGATGATATATAAAGCCCTATTCCACTTACAGTACGCCAGTCAGCCATAATCTTTAACCACCAGTCTAATATGGCACAGCCCACTTTCTCAAAGGATTCTTGATGAATGTTTGCAGTGTGTATATTCCTGATGAAAATGGCCACTGCTGTCAGGAATATGTTTCAAAGTAAAACCCATAACAAATGCCAGGACCCAGAGTTTCCCAGCAAAACAGTGCCCAGAGCATTACGTGGCTTACACCAGCTTGCCTTCTTCCCATTATGTATCCTCCTTTCATTTTTTCCACAAATGTGCAAAAGATAAATGCCCATTTACACCCAGGCCACCTTCTGCCATTGCTCCATGGTCTGACAGTCACATACCCAGTGTGGTCACTTTGGGGTGTCTGCAGTATAGCCAGCATTAACGTTTTCAGCATGCTGTACTACTGTAACTCTCCTGTGGGATTAGACTGCATTTCGTACCAGGAATAGTCCCCAAAGCTCATCTGAACCAGATATACAGCCATTAAAACCGCCCGTTTTCAAAGTTGCTCAGATCCTTACCCAGCCGTTCTGTTAACACATCACCATCAGGAACTGACTGTTTACTTGTTACATTGTAATGATATAATCAAGGTTATTCCCTTCACCTGTCAGTGGTTTTGATGCTGTGCCAGATCAGTGTAAACTGTAATGAAGAATGGTTAGAGCTAGAGCTCGGTCACAGCATGAAGTTGAAGAAAAAAAAATAAAATAAAATAAAAACTGAAAACATGAAAATTACTATATGCATTCACAGAAAAATGTTTAAACCCATGTTTATTTGTGAGAGAAGGCGCAGTGTAAAGCATACTCAATATACACAACAAGCTCAGTAATACTGAGAGGCATTGGGTTGTGTTTTTTTGTAATCCTGGACAGGCTTGCTGAGTATGCGTTCTCACTATAGAAAGGCCTTTTTCTTGACATCTCTTTCATACATTGTAGGTGCCAGAAACACCACAACCTGCTGCTTTACCATTGTTAGCAGCAAGACAATGGCACAGAAGCTGACATTTGTCAGGGGTTTTACAATGTAAGCCATTATAGTTGTGGCTATAACCGCTTAAATCTGCCTAAAATATATTTCAGTGAGTTTTAATCTTACTGAACCATTTTGTAAGATTTGAAAAAGGTCACAGGCATTCTAAAGAGGGAAGAGGGAAACTGTTGTACAGACTAGCTGCAATTTGCTCCTTCTTATGCACTATAAAGTGAACATTTGATAATAGCGGTTAAGCAGCAGATTAAAAAAAATTTACTTTTTTCTTCGCACTTTTTCACTGTACTTTAAAGCACACTTCTGTGGAACTCTTTTGTGAGTCTTACTGCGATGTTTATTAGCAAAAAAAAAAAAAAATCCCTACCAACATTGTACACTTTTGACTTTGTTAGTGGAAATTTTCCAGTTGTTCTTAAGTTAAAATTGGGTCGAAAGTTAATGAAATCAAATACATTACACAAACTTTGTAATCTAAGGACTGGACTGATTGGACAGTTAAAAACACGGCATTTTAATCTGGATGGGGTAAGAAAGAATCAAAAGCAGGAAATGAAACAAAAAATTGGGAGCACAACTATCAGGAATAAAACAAGAGGAGTGATTTTTAAAACCAACCAGGAAGTGGTGGAAACCAAACTAAAAGTCATTCTAGGAAGGAATCCTGCTGCAGCATGCATGGAAAAACCATTAATAGAACAGCTAATGACGTTTATGTATAAGATAGAGCTGAAAATGGTGACATACAAAACCTTATGTGACATAAATGGCAAACACATGAGTAGCAACAAAGCCCAACTAACAGTAAAGTATCAATCAAATCATTTATCCTAGAAGCATCAAGTACCAACCTCTGACTCACTACCATTGATAGTACTTGATTAACCACTGTTATTTAATACACAGTATTCCACTTTAAAAATCAATGTGGGGTTTTTTTGTATGTATGTATGCAGTGTTTACTGCTCAGAGAATTGTGTCCAACCTTACGGATCTGACTGCTGGTGCAAACCCCCCATGTAGAACCTTGTAATGTGCAGCGTTTCTGAGAAGCTGGACCACTAAAGCGGCACATTACATAAAGCTTTAGTGTGAGCAACCCAGCCTTCATCCCCAGAGCCTCTCAGATTGCTATCAGAGCCTTGGCCTGCTGGCCAAACACGACTCTTAGGCTGTGCTAGGAATCAAACGTCAGTTTTTGCAGAAGGCATCCTAAGCCAAGAAGCTTCCCTGCGTGGTCCCCTGTGGAGCCTGACGTGCTGTTGCTTTGAACCAACAAACTCACACCAAGATGCTCTGTGAGAGATGCTGTTTCACTCTGCTGTGGCGCTTACGTACCATTTCTCTCTTGCTGGCTCAACCCCTTCTCTGCCTCTCTCTTCCCTGATTTAATTTCTGTCTCCTCTCCTCTCTTGATCTCTGTCTCTCTGGTTCTCCTCTCTTGCTCTTTTGTTTTTACCACTCTATCCCATTGTTTCTCTTTTCTCCCTCTCCTCCTGGCTCCCTCTCATTCCTCCAACTCTCCAAAACACTTACATTGCAATACACTCACACAGACTCCAGGGGAGGTGTTCAACTGGTACATTATGTCTCTTGAGTATTTGTCAGACTAATGGAAAACACTCAAAATGCCTTGGCATTCCATCATTCCACTGGTAAAAGAAACTCATATTGCCTTCGTAAGGGAAAGTTCTTCCCAACAAGCTGCTGCGGCCAGTAGTTTTTCCAGGAGAGCTGTAAGCTCTTTTCAAGTTTATTTTCTTTTTTAGATTTTTGTGTTGTAAGCTGTCAAAGCCGGCCCATTTTCAGTATAAAACCACTTACGTCTGAAATTTGTAGTCACGCACTAGTGGGGACACCAAGAACTGAACATGAGTTTAAACATATCTAGAGCTGCTTTTTATCAAGATCAAAAAAATCTAATTCCTACAGTTATAATAATGACGTCTGTCCACTGTATTAGCAAAGGTATGGATTGGGAAACAATGTTTCTTGCAATGAGTATCAAAGGAGGATTTGCAGTTTATAGTTTACAGAGGGGCACAAATGCAGTAGCCAAGCAGGGAAAATAATGCTTTTGCACCAATTTTCAAGCCAATTGCTGTAAACCACAAACAAGCAAAAAAACACCCAACCTGCCTGCAGAAACAGGGGAATGTACCACATGAGTGCTCAGTGTCCCTTGTCAGGCCATCTTTTATAGACTGTCCGTGTTTTCCGTGTGGTGGGAGAAGTCGTAAGTGTGAGTTGAGACTTTAGATTTTGAAAATGAGACTACAGAACCGACTTCGGCTGGAGAGTAACTGTAATTGTGCCACTGTTGTTTCCGTGATCTGTTTGCTATCTGCGGCAGTGGAGGCTCTTTTTCTGCCTGTCAGCCACTCCAGTCGTTTCCAGTATAACCTTTACTTAAGCAATAATAATAACGCCTTAGACTTATATAGCGCTTTTCAAGGTACTCAAAGACGCTTTACAATTAGAAGTACACATACTAAAGTTGAAGTACTAGTTCAACTTCCTTACTCAATGAAAGTGAAAAAGTACAGGCTCTGAAATCCACTCAAAGTATGGTAGAGTCACGGGTTGGAGGAGGACTGGGCAGGTGGAGGAACTGGACAATCGCTTTCAGTGGCTCAGCGTGGGGAAAAGAAGCACAGCTCGCACTCATTTCTGACGTGAGCTCCAGGAGGTTTTCTTTGTGTGCCGGCTGTAATCAGCTGACCTGTCCTGCTGCTGCTGCTGCTGCTCCGAGGTTTGCTGCTTTTTGTGGATTATGCAGCAGGCCCTTTTTTTCTTATTGGTGCAGTTTGTTTTATGCTTTCATCACCACAACAACTGAATATGGGCTACGAGTTTGAATGTTCCCTATAGGAATCATTAGAGTCAATATATACATGTAAAAGTATTCTATATATATGGGGAAAAAAACATTTTAAAACCATTAATCACAACGTTTTAGATTTTTCACCATCAAGGTTTTCAATGAAATTGTTTAGATTCAAATGTGCATTTGTTGTGCTCCTGGGTCTCCGACCCTGTGGTTTTCTGTTAGTGGACTTTTGAAGTTTAGTGGTTTCCTTTTCTGATTCCTGGTTTCACTTTTTTGTCATTTGTTGCAGTTTAAGTGTGTTTCATCATGTTCTTAGTATGGTGTTTAGTTTAGTCTCCCTCGGTGTCTGTGTCCCTTTGCTTAGGTGTGTTGTGTTTAGTTTTATTCCCAGTGCTGTCTGTGTTCCTGTCTCTGTCTAGTTGTTTCCTGTTTTACGTTGTCAGTCTTTGGCTGTGGTCCAAATTCAGGGGCCGCATCCTTCGAAGGCCGCATTTGTAGGCCGACTTTTAGCATTCGTTTCAAGGATGGGTCTACCATATCCCATGCTTCATTGCGCGTAAAAACTCAAACAGGCAATGGCTGATAAGTGCAGTCAAAATGTTGTCATGCTTTGTTTTAACAGCGTATTTTGATTTAAAGAATTAAAATTAAACCACAAAAAGGAGCAAAAGTCCGGTCTCCGTTTAACCAGCTGCTTTTCCACAGCTGGGCTTCACACTGTCACAATTATAGGCAACATGAGCCACGCTGAGGTGGGGGCAGGGGATGTTGAGATGAAGGCTAGACCGTCCAAATTCACTGCCGCTCCTTTCCGGCCTTTGTGGTCTTCGTGGGCTGCGAAGGACCCGGACTACGTAGGTCCGGGTCCTTCGCAGGATGCGGCCCCTGAATTTGGACTCAGCTGTTGTCTCTGTGTGTAGTTTCTCATTTTGTGATTGCACTGAGTTGTGCGCCCCACCTGCTGCCTGTTCCCTGATTATCCCTCTGTGTATGTATTGTGTCAGTCTTCCCCTCGTCATTTGTTGGAGTCTTGTCCCTGTGGCTGTGTTCTGCTCCTGTGTTAGCCGTGCTCCCAAGTTCTCTCTCCCCCCGTTTAGGTTTCCTTTGGTGTTGTTTGCCTTGGTTCGTTTGTTGCTTTTGTCTTCGGCAACAATAAAGGCTCGCCTTTTTGTCATGACTGCCAGCTCCTGAGTCCTGCATTTGGTCCTCACCTCCACACACATTCCATATTGTCGGCTCACGCACTGTGACAATGTTTAAGTGTCTGATTTTTCTTTTCATGTTTTCCTGCTCATTTGCCAGATTTCACCTTGCTCAGTGATGCTATTTGGCTTTATTTAATTAGTCTGTGGAAGAAGGATAAGCCATGTGACAAAGGTCCTGTTCCTGATTCAAACAAAGGACTGGATACACAACTAAGCCATGAGGATGCCTCAGTGCATCGCTTTGAAGATTACGTTTGACTTGGACACCATTGCTACAGGGGAAAAAGGAGGCTGTTTATCAGAAAGATAAAAGTGCTGCAGCGGTTGAGAGTTACTTTGATAAATGAAACATGCATGTCAAAGCGTTATGAAGATTAAATGTATTCACAGATGACACAGTGGATTTGGTAGCTGTGTTAAGACAGAAAAGGAGTTTTTGCATGGGCTTGGATAAACGGGTAATGGTTTTGTCTTGTGCTAAACCTATTCTACTGTAACTTTTCAGAATGATTTAAATATTTCTATTATCCCTTTCATCTAAAATCTTCTAAATTTGACATGCTCACAAAGCATCTTGTGAATGCAGTCTTACCAAAACCTCTAAAAACCTCCTTGCGATTGCCTTGATTGCTAGCAGGTTGTGGCACTTGCCCATGGTTACCATGGCAGATGTCATCTTGTCTGCAAACACTGGCCAGCTACTCTGAGTGGCAATGACACTTGAAAATGTGCAATGCTAACCAGAAAGGGATGATGCTCGCCTTCAAAGTACAAGTTGTGCCTCACCACTGCAACCAACGCCGTTTCAAATGATGCAACTTGCAAGTGCATCTTGGTGCAGCAATGTTAACTTCTTTGTGATCGCCTAACAACTGCCAGCTACCTCCTACCACTCGCCAACTAGTGGGCAGTGGTTGCCAGGAGGTTGCTGATTGCTCTCCAGGTCTGAGGTTCAATTTGTTTATGAAAAGGTTGCATATGTAAGACCACGTGCTATCCCACCGTAGGCACTAGATATGTACTGTATTTACTCTCATTCAGGCTTAGATATTTGCATGCATGTTTTACTGTTGTGCTCACTACATGTCTCTACATGCATGCACGTTTCAGCAGCCAAAATGCAGTCGGATTTATTTGCTGGGTTTCTGCAAACTAAGCAGATTTATTTCATATGCCTTGAATGGGATTCACATTTGTAAAGCTTGCAACATATTATTTTGCACATTGATGTCATTTCATTGGGAATATAATCCTCCTGCGTCGCTTCTAGCCCTGCTGTCCATTTATATTTATGATTAGCTATACATCATGCAACACACACCCTCACAGATTGTTATCAAATTAAGAATTCGCCAGTGAATTGTCACCAAGCTCACTGAAATCTCATTAATCCTCGCTGATCAAGAGAAGAATCAATTTTCTGCTTCTCAAAGTACGCATTGCTACTATCACTTTTTAATTTGTGTTAAAAAAAAATTTCCAACTTTTTTATTATTTCTGCTGCAACTGCAGCTTTACAGCTAGAACCAATGAGGATTTCTAAATAGCATTAGGATGCAAAGGGCATAGTAAAAACCTTGGTCCAAAAGTGCAAGACATTACAAATCTTCTCCTCAGTGCGTTATATATCAACATATTGTGTGTGTGCAAAATTTCCCATTTTCATCCTGATAATGAGGCCAAGTGTACACAATGCAGCACTCTCATGGTGATAGTGCTTGCATAAGCTTTCAGTTTCACCAGGTGACTCCTTCAAAATATTAATACATCTAAAGGACCAAAGGACGGGCAGAGAATCAGGCCTGTGCACATTACTGCTAATGATCTCTCTCTCAGCAAAATCACACACACAAGACTCATGCACATATACATGCATAAGTGCTATGACAGCCATATAAGCACGAGTACACAGACAAGAGTGAGCATTTGCACAAACGCACACACACACACGAATGCACTCAGGCACATACTGCTGATTAAAAATATGCAATACTTCTTTGTCATCAGCACCAGTGCATTAGCATATCCTTGTGTAATGGGGAAGCAAGAGCAGTGTGCAGTCAGTTTTAGGTGTTAATGAGGGAGGGACTGAGTCTATGATTCAAACCCAACAGAGCTGGCTCATCATAGCGTTCTTTAATAAAGAGAATGCTGGACTGTGGCACAGCTCATTTATAATGCCGGCCTGTCACAAAATGGTAACTGCAGTTTCCAGCGGGCAATATACACCATGAGATCAAACGCAAATATAGAAACCAGGCTCGGGTGATGTGACAGTATTTACCAAAAAAAAACAATGATATTGTGTTGCTTTAAAGTGTGAAAGTGCTGCCTGTAATATTGCTGGCTGCACTGGAAGCAAACCTCAGACAGCTAAGCTGTTTACATATGCCGAGTGAGATGTGAGTTTTACACCAATGTCACAAAGTTGATTTGCCAGACATTTAATTGTGTGGACTAGCAAAGAAATACAAATCAGTTTCTCAACTGAACTTCATAAAAAAAAAAGATCATTATGCGCATCAAAATCAAAAATGCCACCATTGCTTCTGCTTTCCTGACGAGGCAGGAGGAGGACGTTTGTCCCTCCATAAATAATGCAGTCAAAATACTGGAGTAGATTTTTTTGAATCCCTTCAGTGATGTGTATGTTGAAAGACCTGGGTTTACCTGGAGTTGTGCTGACAGTTGACAAGTAGTTAGGATTTGGTAATGGAACCGTCCTTGGCTACTGGTTAGACAGACGAGTGGGGGCAGAAGCTTGACTAACACAAATACAACACTGAGCATTCCTTTTTTTATCTTTCTTTCTTTTTTTTGGAGTCTGTTTCTTGTACTTCTTTTAGCACAAATGTAATCACTTGTTTTAAGGATGCTTTTCCATCAATTTTTTCTTGGTTTTAGGCATGGAACAGATGATCTGTTACTTTGTTCCTGATTGGAAAATCTTACCTATTAAGTTGATTGTTATTAATTTTATTCCAACCTTTGTGTTTCATAGAAGATCAATCCAACTTTGGTGATCTCCTAATCCAGGGGTATTCAACTCCAGGCCTCGAGGGCCCCCCTGTCCTGCAGGTTTTAGATGGGTCTCTGCTTTCACACACCCGAGTCAAATATAGAAGTCATTAGCAGGACTCAGGAGAGCTTGACTGCATACTGAGGTAATTCAGCCATTTGATTCAGGTGTGTTGGATGAGGGACACATCTAAAACCTGCAGGACACCGGCCCTCGAGGCCTCGAGGTGCTAAGTGTATCAGTCTTTGGGGAATAAAAGTGATTCTAATAGAACATAAAGGAAGCATGTGACAGGGTGCCAGGAGAGGAACTGTGTTACTGCATGAGGAAGTCAGGAATGGCAGAGATGTGTGCGCCGTTTGGAGCAGGACATTTATGAGGACAGAAAGACAGCGGTGAGGTGTGTGGCAGAAGTGACAAATGGGTTCAAGATGGGGGCAGGATTACATCAGGGATCTGTTCTGAGTCCCTTCTTGTTTGTGATGGACAGGCTGACAAATGACGCCAGGCAGGAGTCTCCTTGGACTATGATGTTCACAGGTGACACTGTGATCTGTAGTGAGAGTAGTGAGCAGATGGAAGACACCCTCGTGAGGTGGAGGTAAGCCCTTGAGACACAAAAGAAATAAAAATCAGTAGAAGCAAGACAGAATACGTGCGTAAATGAGATGGAAACAAGCGTAACAGTGAAACTGCAAGAAACAGAAGTAGTGAAGGTTTCAATATCTGGGGTCAACCATCATCCAAAGCAATGGAGAATGCCCAGAAAAAGAATGTGCAGGCAGGGTGGAGTGGGTGGAGAAGAATGTCAAGAGTGATTTGCAATAGAAGGATAGCAGCAAGTGGGGAAGATTTTCAAGGTTGTAGTGAGACCTGCTATGATGTATTGACATTGATTGGAATGGGAACTGCATCACTGGTTGGAGTGTGTTTTGCCACCAAAGTGTTTAAAAGCCGCTTCAACAGTCTGTGAGCCCAACCTAACCCTGAAACTACTGAAAACACTGATTTATCCAGGATAAAGCTTATCTTCGTTTCTCTGAGGTGTTTAGCAAAGATCCGGCCTCGTCTCTCTCCCCGCACCGTCCCTACGATTGTGCCATTGACCTGTCTCCTGGCAGCCTCACTCAACCTGAGCGCAATGGCATGGAAAGCATTACACCATCTCTGGATGCAGGCATAATTCGGCCTTCATCCTCTCCTCTGGGCACAGGGTTCTTTGTTGAGAAGAAAGACAAAACCCTCAGACCGTGTATAGACTTTCGAGGGTTAAACTCAATTATTGTTAAGAATAAATGTATTTCTCATTTAATTCGCTTTATTAATCCCTACTGGGGAAATTCATTTGTCCGACAGCAGCTACAAATCACCACACAGAACATCACAAGTCGCCCTCAGTGCAACCAGACATGAAAGACATAAAGCAAAAGAGACAAACAAATGAACCGAATCCACACATTGTCAACCCTCTGCCACTCTTATCCTCTGCCTTTGAGTTGTTACAGGGAGCCACGATTTTCAGCAAACTGGACTTACGCAATGCCTACCATCTGGTTTGAATCAGAGAGGGAAACGAGTGGAGAACTGCATTCAATACACATCTCGAACACTTCGAATACCCGATAATGCCTTTTGGTCTCATTAACGCGCCCCGCTGTCTTCCAAGCCCTGGTTAATGACATCCTTTGGGACTTCCTTAACAGCTTTGTCTTTGTGTATTTGGATGATTTTCTGATCTTCTCCAAATCTTGCAGAATATGAGCTTCATGTCCAGCAGGTGCTCCAGAGACTGTTGGAGAATAAACTGTTAAGGGGGAGAAATGTGACTTCCATGTTGACTCGTTACGTTCTTAAGATACATTATTCAAAAGGATCAGATTAAGGCAGATCCCTCCAAGGTGCAAGCAGTTGTGGATTGGCCCGTTGGAAACAGCTCCATCGCTTCTTAGGATTTACCAACTTCCATCATAGGTTTATCTGCAATTTCAGCAAGGTAACATTACCACTCACTAAACTAACCACTCCTAAGATTCCGTTCAAATGGGACAGTGCCACCCAGGAGGCTTTCACAACACTCAAAGAACTGTTTGCATCAGCGCCTGTCCTTATCCAGCCAGACACCTCTCAACAGTTTATTGTGGAAGTCGATGCCTCTGACACGGGAGTGGGTGCTATTCTGTCCCAGCAGAAGGAAGGGAAACTACATCCCTGCTCTTACTATTCCTGTCGGCTATCTTCCACATAAAGATATGGTGTTGGGGATCGAGAGCTTTTAGCGGTCAAACTGGCAATCCACTGGGCACAATGAGCTAAGTTTTCCTGCCATCCTGGAATAATTTTGTACTACAACCTTTTTGCAAAGATTATTTTGGTGGCCAACCCTTGAAAAAGATGTGCATGACTATGCCTCTGCTTGTCCCATCTGTGCCCAAAACAAATCTGTTAGCCCACCTCCTGCTGGACTCCTGCGGCCGCTTCCCACACCCGGGCGTCCTTGGTCTCACATTGTTTTGGATTTTGTGACCAGACCACCTCTGTCATCAGGTAATACTGTCATCCTAAACATTGTTTGCTTTTCTAAAGGCAGCTCATTTCATCACCTTGCCCAAACTTCTGACAGCCTTGGAGACTTCCTACTTGGTAACGGAACACGGGTTTCGGCTGCATGTGATACCTCAGGACATAGTCTCAAACCGTGATCCGCAGTTTACATCTCGTGTTTGTAAGGAATTCTGCTCCTCCCTAGGAGCCCAGATTAGTCTTTCATCAGGCTTTCACCCCCAGACTAATGGCCAAACTGAGCAAACCAGTCAGGCGATGGAAGCTGCTTTCCCCTGCTTGACCTCCTCTCCACCTGGAGCTCGCATCTCGCCTGGGATGAGTATGCATACAATTCAATGACTTCATCTGCAAAGTGTTTCGACTCTTCTCTGGGTTACCAGCCACCTGTTTCCTTCTGAAGAGCGGGACTTGACCGTCCCATCTGTTCAACCACATCTACACAGTTGCCGGCGTGTCTGGAGAATGACGCGAGTGGCCTTGCTGAGGACTAAGGAGCGGTGCAAACACTTTGCAGATCGCAATCGGGTTCCTGCTCCTATCTACAGGCCAGGTCAAAGTATGGCTCTCGACACGACCTTTACCTTTACGGACTGACTCTAAGAAACTCTTGCCTCGTTAC
Source organism: Bujurquina vittata (assembly GCA_015106715.1). Classification (NCBI taxonomy): domain Eukaryota; kingdom Metazoa; phylum Chordata; class Actinopteri; order Cichliformes; family Cichlidae; genus Bujurquina; species Bujurquina vittata. Next base: position 23,201 of record VUQK01039284.1, read on the forward strand.
ATTGGCCCGTTTGCAATTCAGGCATTGATTAACCCTGTTTCCGTCCACCTAAAGCTCCCCATGCAACATGAGGGTCATGACGTTTTTCATGTTTCTCAGCTTCGACCAGCTAGGTCCAGTCCACTGTGCCCGACGTCCGACCCCTTTCCGCCCACCCGACTCATTGCTGGGGTGCCTGTTTATACAATTTGAATACTTTCGGACTTTCACCGGCTGCATCCTGATTGGGCTGGGGGGTCGCCGGGAGGCTCTCGTTGAGGAAGGGGGGGGGACTGTCGGGATCTGGCTGTTCTGTTAGATTGGTGCTCTGTTCTCCTTTTCTTGCTTTCCCCTCAGTGGTGTGTGTCAAGTCGGTGCCCTGCCTTGCTATACTGGAGGCGGGGTTTCCTGGGAGCTGATTGCACCCCTGGAGAGGATGATCGCACCTGTGGCTCATCTCATTTTACTGTGGCTTCTTAAGCAGAAGCAGGCCATTGAGTCAGCCCCGGATTGACAGTTGAGTCATATTAGTAATCGGCTCTGTTTTACTGCCTGCCCTGTTGTATTCTTTTGTTATATCATTCACCTGCTTCTCCTGTCTGCACAGATCTTCAGCTGCCCACTGGATTGAGTGTTTTTTCCTGAGTGAGGCGAGAGTGAAGAGGAGCGACTGTGGAGAATCCTGTTTGGAAACCGACACCCCTCTTAATCTCCCCTCCCTCTTATGTTCCACAACCCATCTTGCATAAATAAACTTGTGAACTTGTCATCATAATCCCATGTTTTGAGGTGAAGATGCTCAGATTTTCATTGGGAGTGAGCAGAGTGGACAAGATTAGAAATCAGAGGGAGAGCTCAGGTTGAGCAGTTTGGAGACAAAGTTAGATAAGAAAGGGTGAGATGGTTTGGACGTGTGCAGAGAAGGGACAGTGGCTATACTGGACAAAGGAGGCTTAATATGGAGCTGCAGCCACTGAGAATATTCACGGATGTAGTGAAGGAGGACATGTAGAGGCTTGGTGACAGAGGAGGATGCTAGCGATAGGGTGAGATGGAATCACATAATGCACTGTGGCAACCCCTAAAGGGAGCACCCAAAAAAAGTGTGTGAGCAAACGATACCATAAAAAGCATAAAATAAAATGAAAGCCGACTGCACTCACAACTGTTGCATGAATATGAACAAAGAGTAAGCAAATTAGAGTAAAGCAAAGGAGCTGAATGAATTTGCTTTGACCATCCTGCCATTGTTGTTATAACTGCCACATGATTTGAACCCACTGAAAAAAGAAAAAAAAAAAACACCAACAAAGGCCAATTTTCTAATCTGCTGTGGAAAATTAGCAGTAGGTGTGATCGAAACCCAAATAGCTACAATCAATATGAGGCAATAAGACAAGATGCACTTCTAATTAAAGCTGACTATCAGGCACATGAAAATGGAGCTTGAGCAGTTAATAAATGAGCAATACAAGAAAAGTTGGCAGTCAGAAGGCATACTTACAGGCTTTCATGAGACAACAGCTGTGATCAACAAATAAATGAGCTCTATAGGCATCTGAAACAAAACAAAAGCTGCAATCACAGACCAAGTGCATCAACCAGTAATGATGCATCACGGCAAGCAGAATAAGCAGTCACATGAAAGCCGAGACCACAGCCAAGTGTAACAACATCTAGTTGAAATTGTTTCTCTTTTGCTGTCTTTGTTATTAACTCCCTGACAACCCCACACAGACAGGCAAAATTGAAAAACACCATTTTTTTTTGCAGAGGTCTTAAAATTGTTTTCTATTGTGATAAGAGCAAAGATTTTATTAAAGCTGTGAAAGTGGTTTTATATGAGCAGGAACTTGGCAGATTTGAAGTTTGTTATTATTAGTAGAACAGCTACTAACTTGAGCCAAGAGAGTGTGTAAGGCTGTACCCTTTTTTTTTTTAAAACTTAGATCAGCAAACGCTGTTAACTTTAAAGTCCGTTAGTAATCTTTTTAGCTTATTTAATAGATAACAAGGATATTGTACTCATTAATATACATAGAATGGAGTGTAACTGTGTCTTCCAGCAAACTGATGCTTTCTCATGAACTTATAATTAATCTATTAAAAATACATGGGAGTGAGCGCCGGTTTCTGGGAGTCGCCATGTGCCCCCTAACCTATTTGTATAGACTTGCTGGGGAAGGACATCTCCCTTCTGACTAATTGCGTTTTTGCATACTTGGCTGCAGACCATATGTTGTACGCCAAAGGAGGAGGAGACGTCAGAGGTGTTCATGTGCTGTGGAGGGACATTTGATATGATGAATCATACCTATGTTTTATCATCAGAGAAAGGGTCCCATTCATCAAAGAAGCAAAAACATAAAAGACAGAGACAACATCACTGGCATCTGAATAAAATGTCATTCTCTTCGTTCTCACCTGAAGCATCATATCCTGACCTGAAGGCAGGGCTCTAACACGCAGAAACACGCAGAAACATGTTTATTTACATTGCCATGACCACCAGGGGGCCCCCAAGCTCACATACGTTTAAAAAAAAATATATATGTTAGTGCACTAGTAACATTTGTTTATGCACTGATAACAATTAACTGTTTTGGTAACATTTAAGTGTACATTGGTAACTATCTATGCACTGGTACCATTTATCTGTGCACTGGTAACAGTAGAGAAGGCGAATGAATTGAACAACTTTTTCAACCGGTTCAGTCAGGTCGTGTCCACGCCACACTCCCCCTCACTGCAGCCACCTCTCCTCCTTCCCTCAAAACATCTCCCTCCAGACAACATAGCAACCTTGCCCTTCCCTCTTCCCCTCCACAACACGGACTCCTCCGTGCATTACTGCAGACCAGGGCAGGGGTCAGCTGAGAAAGCTTCATCCCCAGAAAGCAGTAGGCCCAAGACAATGTGTGCCCCCAACTGCTGAAGACCTGCGCTGCGTTGCATCATTCCAGTCCCAAAGAAAGACTGGCCGAGTGAGCTGAATGACTTTCGACCGGTGGCACCCGCCTCACATCTAGGTTGCAGTGTGTCCGGCTGAAGGACACCATGTCTGACACTGTCCTCAGCAACACCGGCGCACCCCAGGGGACAGTGTTGGCCCCTCTTCTCTTCACCCTGTACACTGCAGACTTCTGCTACAACTCGGAGCTGTGTCACATCCAGAGGTTTGCAGATGACACAGCCATTGTGGGGTGTATCAGGGATGACAGAGGAGGAGTACAGGAGCCTGGTGGGGGACTTTGCTGTCTGGGGCCACAGGAACCACCTGCAGCTCAATAACTCAAAAACCAAGGAGCTGGTCATTGACTTTAGGAAGTCTAGAACAAGGTCAAGACCAGTTCGAATCGAGGAAGTTGAGGTAGAGACTGTAGATTGCTTGCTGTCCAGCCACTTGGTCTGTGGCTGGACAGCAAGCTGGACAGAACATCTGTACAGGAAGCTGGACAGAACATCTGTACAGGAAGCTGGACAGAACATCTGTACAGGAAGGGGCAGAGCAGGAGGCTGTTCAGTGGCAGACTGCTGCTTCCCAAGTGTAGGACTAAGAGTGAAAAACTCCTTTGTCCCTCACACCATCGGACTGTACAACTCCTCTCTGGGGGGGAAGGAGGGGTAACGGGAGGGGGGGCAGCAGCAGCCTGAGCCTGATCATAAACACCATTAACACAGTGCAATATAAAGAAGTAGAAGTACAAGGGAGTAGACAATGGACAATATCAAGGAGCACTATCACTTTATCTGTTAGACATTCCACACATTCTTTATCTTGCTGCACCTTCGTTTATTATTTATCTATTTATTCTCTCGCTTTTTTCTTTAATTTCCTGGACGGAACCCTCGCAAAGGGTTTAATAAAGTTTTATCTAATCTAATTTAATCTAAACATTTACCTGTGCACTGGTAAAAATTATTTATGCTTAGCTAAGTTTTATCTATGCACTGGTAACAGTTACAGTATCTCCACATTGGTAACTATGTACTCAAAACAATTATCTGTGCATTGGAAACATTTATGTGTGCATTTGTCCCAATTTGTCTATGCATTGGTACCATTTATCTACGCACTGGTAATTATTTATGCATTGGTAAAAAAATATCTAAGCACTGGTAACATTAATCTGTGCACTGGTAATAATTGTCTGTCATTTGTTTATCATGTGTAGCTATGTACTCCTAAAAATTACTTATGCATTGGTAACTATGCACTGGCAACATTTCTCTATTCATTGGTAACATTCATCTGTGTTCAAGCCAGTTTGCCCATGTCTTACAATTATAAAACATACACACAAGTAAATTATACATGCAGTAATATTGGTGTACACAACACTTTTTTTTCCAAGAAACGTTTGAAAAAGATAGAAGTAAAAGATTAAATAGCATTTTTTTTTCAGAGTATTAATGGGAGCATAAATAGGTTGACACATGGGATCAGGGGGGGAACCTCCTTGGACTATGATGTTCACAGATGACACTGTGATCTATAGTTAGAGTCTTAAGCAGATGGAAGAGACCCTGGTGAGGTGCAGGTATGCTTTGGCAACAAGAGGAATGAAAGTAGAAGCAAAACAGACTTCATGGGTGTGAAGGAGAGAGGGATGTGTATAGCCAAACATCTCAGCTTTGATCTTATCTGTAAGGACATTGTTGCAGAAGTCTTGAGCTTTTTTCAGATGCAATGTTTTTCTTTTTTAGAGAGGCTTTCTCCTGGCAACCGTTCCAACGAAGCCATACTTGTTCAGACTTTTTCTAATTTTTATATCATGATCTTTAACATTTACCATGCAAACTGAGAAACCCTTGTTTCCAAGCACAGCGATAAGAAGGTTCTTCATGGGCATCAATCATGAGCATGGGCGTAACCAATGCGAGGCTCAGCGTCTCCCCAGATTCTGCAAATTAGTAGCATTCTGCCTTTTTGTTCCAACTCTGTTCACTCAGAACAGTCGTGCACACGTCACCTACAGCCGACAAGCGCTCTTGGATATTCGAGCTCTCAACGTGGACACTTTTTTTGATGTCCACAGCAGGCCTGAGGCCATTTGGCAATAAGTTTGGGGGTAGACAAATTTTAACATTGTCCATACAGTAAGCTGCATCATCATTTATGCAGCATCTCTAGTTCCAACAGTTTCAAGAGACAGTGTGAATGTGTGGGAAGACTGAACCAGTCATT
>VUQK01039285.1:0-12386 GCA_015106715.1 Bujurquina vittata
CCCAAGGATACATTGGCACACAGCCTGGAGTAGCCAGGAATTGAACCACCAACCTTCAAATCAGGGGGTGACCTGCTCTACCTCCTGAGCTACAGCCACCCGACATATATATGTATGTATGTATATATATATATTTATCTATATATATATAGATATATATATATGTACTGTATATATATACTATGCATCTGTATTCTTGCTCCCCCTCCCTTTGCTTTTCTTCTTTTCTCTTTTTCTGTCCACCCCCTTTCTTCTCTTCTTTCCTGCCTGTCACATCTGGCAAAAATAAATCAAATAAAATAAAAAAATAAAACATGACCAAGAAGAGCCTGTAAAAAACGTAGAGAGCTCTTGTTGTAAAAGCAAATATGTTTGGTATAACTGCATTCAGATCATCATTCTGATTGCAAAAACTGCCAGACATGACAGGCCAAAAAATAAAAAAACAGATTCCCAAACCAGCTGGTGAGACCATACCAGTGAATAGGCTCTTGTTGCTCTATAAAACATTGGTATGGAAAAAGTTTTACCACCTGATTGAAAATGGTTTTACAGTCATCTGCATCCATGTGGCTAAACTGAGTTAAAAGATGAACTAAAATCAACAAACAGCAGTCTCATGTATCAGTCTGGCTTTTCCTGGTGCTTTAAGCTAAAATGCATGAATGTTAAGATGGCATGATTTGTACTGTGTTTTCGTGTGTAGGCAAACTGATACTTTTCTAGCAGTGGCCCCACATTAGTTTTAAGTTAATTTATCATAAGCCTCTCTAGTGATTTAAAACATTTGAGGTAAGTGCAACAGGCCTATAATCATTGCATCTTGATACTATAATAGGCTGTGATGAATTGCAACTTTTATTTTGTTTGTCATTTCCACCTCATTGTTATTTTTGTAATGACGTATTACATTGCGGCATTGCTGCCTCTGTAGATGTGGAAGGTGAGGAATTGTTAAATTTTTCTGTCGCTCTGGCCTTCCCAAGATTTATTGAGTCAATTTATTTAATTTAACAAATCAGCCGGTGTTTCCACCTCGTTATCACTACACTGTTCCAATTCTAATAGTGCAAGTTTGGCAAAAACTGTGTCCTCTTATTATTATTTTTATTTATTTTACACAATGAAATATCACAGCCTTTTCTTCTTTTTCCTCAGAACAAAACGCAAGACTTGGGACAGACAACACCAAAGTGGTGATGTTTGGCAAAAACCAAATCCACGATATGCAAACACCTCATGTCAAACTAAATTCAAACAATTGCAACAATTCTTGTTTTTAAAGTAACTAAAAATGTCATTCCAGCCTGGAAACAGAACAGAAGAAATCATTAAAAGCCCCAAAGTCCAAAAGCTCATGATGAGTGTGTGTCTGAACACACAAGAACAAGACCTGAACCAGAAGCAGATTTTATTATAGCAGTGTAACGTTCAGCTGTGGCTTTAACAGCCTGTTGGTGAAAACTGAACTAGTATCAGCATGTTGGGGTATGACGATGAAAATGTGCTTCTAATTTACATCCATGTGACCTGTGCCACTTTGTATTGTTCATCACTTGAATCATGAACAGTTGGATGGTACATAGCTATGAATTATGGGATGAAATTGTATATTTAATTTCATAAAGGATGGTTTAGTGTATTCTCTGCTAGAGGAGATAACAAAGAAAGCCTTGTAGCACCCTTCTTTAACATTTAGCTCTTTTGGGTGCCACACATAACCGTGAGGATCACGTCCCTGACTTGAAAAGAAACTATTTTACCACCTTCTGTGTCTTTGTCAAGTTACCATCTTCTCTAGCTCCTGTTTGTGAGGCTTCTTTCTGTTTTAGGCTCCCTAATTTTGATTGATCTGGCTCTCTTTTGGATTTGATTTAGTTTGCTAGTTTTTCACAATCTCACAGTTTAATAGAATACGTCGGATCTGTAGTTCTAATGAAGATTTTGTAATCCAGTCCAGAGCCCTTGAAAAACGTTTTATTGTTATATTGTGAATATAAACCTGACTGGATAACACAAGCCCGGGATCACTTCTCCAGGGTATCACAAATTGATTGTTTAAATCCTACAAGACCCAAAAAGCTGGAATCTAATATCAATTCTGTCATACAATATTCTCCATTTTCTAGAGACTTACAGAAGATTATTTACATATTATTAGAGCGGATCCGACCTTAAATTGTTTCAAAACACCTCCACGCATAGTCTACAAAAGACCCCAAGTTTAAGCAATTTCTTAGTAAGAGCCTCTCTTCCACCTCATTGCCCTAATTCCATTCTGTCGGGCAATTACCCCTGTGGACGTTGTGCGCAGTGCAACTTTACCCATAATACTACTACATTCAGTCATCCCGGGTCGGGGAAGCGATTAACATTGAAGGTACTTTTACCTGCCAGACGAACAATGTCATTTATATGCTGAAATGCCCCTGTGGCTTGAGGGTAAAACCACAAGACCCCTGAAAATTAGAATTTCTGAACACCGATCAAACATTCGTAACCATGATAAAAAAAAAAGCTCAGTTGCGTTCCACTTTCCACACACAATGTTGCAGTCCTCCGTTACCTTGGCACTGAAGCCGTTCAACCTCAGCGTCGAGGCGGAGATGTCAATACTGCTTAAAGATAAGCCTACTGGATGTGCACTAACCGTAACCCTCGGGTCTTAACGAGGAATTTGATTCAAGATCTTTGTTTCAATCCCTGTGCCATTGTTGATATTGCTCATAACTGTCCACAATTGTTCTATTTGTAGCCACTCCTACTGCACTTTCACTGTTTATCGCTATTTTATTCCATTTTATCCTGTTTACATGTATGCATGTACATAGCTTTGCATGCAATATATGTAAGTGTTTATTGATTCATCATTGTGTTGTTTATTAATATTTATATTTATAGTTATATTTAGAATATAAATCACCTTGTTAGACTTTCAATAACACATGTATTTTTGTGGTAGAATATTTAAGCACTTTGGCTGTTTTTGAAATGCTTGGAACCCACCCATCATTTGTGTAAATGTCCTTTAAGAACAGAGTCATGTGACATAATTATCAGGGGGTGGGCGTATAAATTGTGTTCTCATTAAGTCTGAAGAAGGGCAGCTGCCCGAAATGTTACTTTTTCAAGTTTGATGAAACATTTTTCCAGGAGCAGTCTGTCCTTTTGTTATACTTGTTTGTTAAGACAGAATAATCATAATGCTAAAATTCAGTGCTGTAATTATTTTTAACAGAAGAGAAGCATTTGAAAAACTTACAGAACACTTCCTTTGAGGTAATTACATTAAAACAGTGTTACAGGAACATAACAGACTGGAAATAATTAAGAGACCAAGAAGAAAGCGGGTGATGATTGTAGATTCATAACTGACTTTTGTTAAAGCTGAATGGAGCAGTGTGACCTGCATAACTGGTGGCTCTGCTTGGATGATGTAGGGCAGACGTGTCAGTGCTGACACACAATTGTTAACACCAACAGACAAGTGTGATTAGCTTACCTCGACAAAAGAGTGTGCTGCCTCTGCTTGGATCGATGGGAACCGCAGGGGACAAACAGGCTTGTTTGGCAGGAAGATAAAAAGATATTGTTGTAATTTTAGCTGATTTAGCATCGCTCCCCACTGATTTAAAGACTTGACTCAAGTGTTAATCATCTGACTCAAGACTTGATCTGAAAGTTTCTAAACCAAAGCAAACATTTCACAGGTAACCTCAATATTTGACTCGAATGCTTCTCACACACGCTTTGTTGATGGTTTGCTTCCCCGTTAGCTTCAAATTTATCTGGGAAATGATTCACTATAAAATTTCTGAAACTGGTCTTTACCTGATGTAACTTGTTGCAATAGACTGAACGCATTCATTTACTGATTGATTTTACATCCGATTGGGAACAACTAATTTTGTGGTCAAACTGTCAAATTTGTTCTAATTGACCTTTGCTGCTATGCCGTTACTGCTCAGCTCTGGATAAATATTTCCTTGGCATCAAACTACTTCAGCCTGTCCTCATTTGCTCGTTCCCTCAGTGATTCGTTGTGGCTACGCTATGATTTTGGATGTCGACGGTATTGTCTGTGCCTTCAAGTCTTCCCTTGGTCTCCCAGGCAGTTCACTCAGCTCCCTGTGAAGACCTGACAGCAGCTATTCACTCCTCCTCCTCCTCCTCCATTTTCAACATCTCACACAAAACCCAAAGGTGACCTCCCAGACTAGTATACAGTATACTTCAAATCAAACATGAAAACAAGACACAAAACTCTGTGGAGGACTTGCACAAGTATCATGTTTGGCAGAGAAATAAATGAACTCAAATGAATTCTTTTCTCTTTAGATGTTTGTTATCCGAGTAATGGACGGCATTTAGATAACACTTTTCTTGTCTTAAAGATCATTCAGAGCACTTATAACCACAATAATACAGTGCTTTATTCTATACACTTTAAGCACTCACCTCTCATCCATGGCCACTTTGATGATGATGCTGATTAAATTTCCTCACTAAATTATACCATTTATGTCATCTTTATACTGTCTAGAGGTTGGAAATCAGCCATGATAGTACTTGAGACATCTGCTTATATCTTGTTGAATTCAGTTGGCTAAATCCACAGAGTGGATCTGAGTGTCAGTGCAGGTCAGATGATCACAACCTGCACACAAAGTAAGAACTACTTTGTGTGCAGCTCACAGTACAAATTGTAATATGACTTATTTCTGTGTGATTCTTTCCTTTATGCTAAAGTGTTACAGCTTATTTTAGGGTTCTGTGGGAAGGGCAATGGCAATTTTATTATATATTTTATTTGTGTAGCACATTTCATTACATGCAAACTAAACAATCTGAACAAAAAACTAAACAAAGAAGTGCCCACTGAATGTAGGCCTGTAAGAATAAAAAGGCTTTGAGCCTGTTTTTAAGCGTATGCACAACTTTAATTGATCTTGGGCCAAAAACAGAACCACAATAACTGAAAGCAGCTTCAGCACACTTACACAATATTAAATGTAGGAACATTTAATATTTTGCACCAGATGACCTGAGAGGTCTGACTGGGTTGTAGACAGCGAGTAGGTCACCTGGGGAGCCAAACCATTCAGAGCCTTGTGAACTAACAAAAGTATTTTAAAGGTAATTCTATGTTGCACTGGGAGCCAATGAAGGGATCTACTGGGATTTTTTAATGAGCTGAAGTTGTCCTATTGAAGATTTGGATAATCTAACCAAAAAGGACGTGGAGGAAATCCACACAGGCAGGAAGAACCGGCAAACTCTACTCAGACGGGCTTCAGCTCGGGTCTGAACCAGGAAGCTATGATGGTTGTGGTTAAACGAGGGGTATGAGCCATAAGGTTACCTGATGCAAACACTGATACAAAAACACTTATTTCTAACTAGTTATCTTAAATTTTCTTCATTTCAATTCATGTAAAATTTCACAGTAAAACAGATGACCAGTGCATATGGAAACCATCACAGACATGTTCTGCTATGATTACATTTCAAGTAAGTTTACTTTAGTCATTTATTTAGAATTTGTTTACAATTTGATAACTTGATCTGCTTGAGACCTACACCAAAACAGAAAGTCAAATTTAACATCTACTTGATGAACTAAGTGGGGCATTTAGTATCTAAATAACCCATCCTTCCATCCATCCAATTCAATTCAGGGTAATGAGGAAGGGAAGGGGGGTTGCAGCGCAAACAATGTGAAAGGAAAATATAATATTCCTTTCACAGAGACTATCTTAGCACACTAGAAACACATTTATCTCATCATAAATGCCCTTTTTTTAAGCAATCAAGACAATTAATCCATGTAAGAGTACAGCCTATGTCCACTGAGGAGTGATGCAGCTGGTTATGCAGCTGGATGGGGCCCTTCAGTTCTTTTCTCTACAATCTCCTTTACGCTCCTTTGATACTTGCAGTGAAAGCCTCCCAAACTGAGCTGGTGGGTGAAACAAGGAAACAAGTGCTGTCTCCTTGTCCTTAATAACTGTGAATTCATTGGGGGAACATGGAGGAAGTCTAATCAGTCTTGCAGGATCACCCGTGGATTCTGTTCTGTTTCCAAGAGCAGCATCTGCTCCAGCTGCACAAAGCACAACACCCTCTTCGGCATGGCTCTCTGCTGTCATGGCAGAAAAACAAGTGCTATCTGTGCCCTGGTTTCCTCTTGTTCCTGTCAAAACACTATGTAATTATGTTTTCAGAGTTCCAATTTCAGAAAAGAGGCCCATGTTTATTCCTGTCTTTCAAGTCCCAGCTGCTCTGCTAATGCCTTGTAAAACTCATAAATTGCTAAGATAAATAAAGCCCTTAATGATGGTAAAGCAAGTCATGCTTGGTCTCAAATATATAACAATACTTTGAACATTATCAGACATGCGAGTTGTCTTTTATTGTGACAAACGCAAACAGAATCATCACCTGAATCTGTGCTTCAGTTTGAAGCCCCAAAGCATCAAACAGATGAAACACGGCTCAAAACGTGAGGATGTGTCTGACGCAGTGCGCTGTGGTGATCTAGAAATTAAAAAAAAAAAATCATTATGGACCTAACTGTAAGCAATCATCAACTCTATTGTACCTGCAACAATATTGTGAATAAGTTGGCATGTTTGTGCACGTTTCTGTGTGTTAGAGCCCCGACTTCAGTGCTGGAGATGGGATTTGAGTTGAGGACAGAGCTGGCAAAGGTACTGACATTCTGTGGGTGGCTGTAGCTCAGGAGGTAGAGCAGGTCACCAACTGATCGGAAGGTCGGTGGCTCGATTCCTGGCTACTCCAGGCTGCGTGCCAATGTATCCTTGGGCAAGATACTTAACCCAAAGTTGCTCTCTGATGCAAGTGTTGGAGTATGAATGTGTGAATGTTAGCTAATTAAAGCACTTAGCTTAGTTACACGAGTGAATGGGGTAAAAGCGCTCTGAGTGCTCAGTAAGAGTAGAAAAGCGCTATATAAGAGCTAGTCCATGTACTTAAGTACAAGTACTTGTGTTAAAAACTACTCTGGTAAAAGTTGAAGTACTGGTTCAACTTCTTTGTACAGGCTCTGAAATCTACTCAAAGTAAAAGTAGCTCCTTGAACGATGTTTGTAACAGGTATTTCTGCGTGAAACTAACTGAGCCTCCAGTAAATGATGTTGCTGTGATCATCTGCTGCTGCTGTGTGTGTGTGTGCGCGCCCTCTGCCCCGCCCTGTCGCTCGGTGTGGACACACACAGCTGCTGCCGCACATTGTAACCAATCACTGCGGCTCAGATCGATTGATGTTTGACGGCGCGCTGACCGGAAATGCAAACTTTTCACTGACACGTTAAACCAAAAGTAACGAGCTTGTTTGGAAAATGTAAGAAGTAGAAAGTACCGATACTTGGGTAAAAATGTAGGGAGTAAAAGTAAAAAGTAGTTAGAAAAATAAATACTTGAGTAAAGTACAGATACCTAAAAAATCTACTTAAGTACAGTAACAAAGTAGTTGTACTTCGTTACTTCCCACCTCTGCTTGAGGAGGAAAAGGATGACATTTGCTTAAGATACAGCACCGGATGCGGCTGCTATAGGGTACTGTCAGGGGCCACGGGTGCTCCGTGCTGGCCTGCCTTTTCTCTCTTTCTCCCCTCTTGCACTCTCTTTTCTCCTCAGTCTTTGTATGATACCTGCTTCAGAGGTGGTTCCTTCCTGCCCTCCTGTCAAAATCTCACCTGATTAACTCACCTGTTCTTCATGTTGTCATCATCACTGCTCGCTATTTAAGACTGAAGAGCTGCCGCAGTCATTTCTAGATTGTTGCATTAGCTCAAAGTTTAGTCCTTTACAACATTCTGTCTGTTCCTGCTCTGACCTCTGTTTTCTTGCAGATTGCTCCTGTAATTTGGAACCTCTCTCACAAAATTGGAAGTGTGTGTGCCCAAGGACCAGCCTGTGAGCTTTCATCATCCCAGGTTTTTGCGCTCGCTCTACAATAACTGTGAATAAACCTGTGAAAACTTATTACTGTGTCCAGCAAGTGAGTCCACATTCCACCGGTACAGTCTAAATTTCAAGTTTTTGATCTAAAACCTTTTTCTCCTACAGCGGCCACCGATGATAAGATTAGGCACTTGAATTGGGTAAGAAGATAGAACTGGCTTGACTCCAATCTGGAATCTACTGACATCAATGAAACGTTCACACAGTTTAATTTTAATATGCAAAAAAAAAAAAAAGATTTCAATGATCTCTTTATTTTCTATGAATTTTACACTTGGAGATGTCGTACGTAATAAATTATTGTGTTGTAATTGTGAAAAAGCGCCGAGGATGACCATGCAGCAAGGCTTAAATCAGTTCAGGCAGACTTCAGTTGGTGTTTCTCAAATCTGGATATTTTATTTTCTTACAGCTCAGCAAAGTAAATTCCTCCACTGCATCCCAGACCAAATGCAAGGGAAAAGCCACAACAACCACCCCCCAGCTGAGGAATTAGCAGCCCCTTCTATACCCAGCTGCTGATGGGCCACACCTTGCTACCACGCTTGCAGAAGGTATACACATTTTCTCAAACACAATTAAAATGCGCACACAGTTCAGTATAAACATTTATAATTAAAATAATCACCCATTAATACCTATAATCCCATACCTCCCATAAACCCATTCATTCCCCATACAAAACCCTACAAAAACTCCCATGCAACTCCCCCACCCAATTTCCTCTTTGGTCTCTCCTGGAACCTTTAAATTGTGTTCAGACCCCCAGGGACACCTTTGCCTGACACACCCTGGAAAGACCAAGAAGAAACAGGTGAGTGATTGCTACACCACAAACCCACTTTTTCTAAATCAGCACCCATAACAGACAAACACAACAAGTTCACTTTTAACCACATGTCAATTATATCTGTGGCTAAACGATGACTTTCTGCTTTACAGCCTCTGCCTACCACACCCAAGTAGCTGCTCAAGGGCCTGGAAGACAGAACCATACAGATTATTAAAATACTCAATAAATCATCAAATATTTAAGAATCTTCATTTTAAGTGCTCGTGTCAAAGGTGCTGAGTGCTAAATAAAGTGCAAATGTGTGAAACATAATACCCAAAATATACAACAAATAAGTAATAATAGATTAACCATGTGCCATAATCGTAAGGCAAGAGGCAGGGTACACCTGGGCAGGTCACCAGTCTGTCATAGGGCTTATTGTACAGTATATACAATAAGCCCTTTCTTTTCCATCTAACCAAGGTCTTTCCACCTGCTTGCTGGTAAATGGAGGTGGGAAGAAACCTGATCTGCCACACCACCCACGTTTGGTGCTTGTTTTTCACAGAGATAGTGTTTTGATTACCTGGAGAGAGGAAATGTTTTTTATTCCAAAATTTCCTTGCGTGATCCACATTGGATGAACTATCAAGCTGAGACTAAACATTTCTTTGGCCTTCTGAGTCTCGTATTCGCCACACAAGTACTCCTGTCCATTGCTGACTGAATAAAGCATCTCTGTTCGATGGTTTTGACAAAGGGCTTAGCTGCAATAATTAAACACAGTAGGGTCTGAACAACATGTCTTGAATTAGTACTTTAAATCAGGATGAACTGCAGTGTACCAGCTCGAGGATTCTTATGACTGTCCACCAATAAGGAGGAAAAGCAGAGACCTGTCTAGTTTGAAACTCACTTTCTACTATTTCAAAATGATTGCCAAAAAAAGCAAAAGGGAAAAGAAGTGGTAAACTTTCTGTTCTGATTGCTGTTTTTTCTCAAAATGCTGCTGTCATTTCACCAACAGGTATCCAACCCTCCTTCTACTGTGGGCAAAAAGTGTGATAATGAAGCAGTCAGATAGCAGGTGCTAGAGGAGTCAGTATAGTTTGCAAATGTGTTGAGTGCAAATAAAATTAATGAAACTCTACAAACTGAGCACGCACATCCACTCGAATGAGGGGTGCAGGAACAAAAAATAGCAAGAGGAAGACAAAAGGAAGTTTTTTTGCCAGGAGCGTTGCGATGTGCGGACTTCCTTTTGTCTTCCTGAAAATAAAATTAAGGCATCACACATTTACTGGAATACATACTTGGGCATAAGCAGTGGTTTGGATGAAAAGCCAAATGTAGAAAAGGTCTTAAGGCAATTTCTGGTGTAGCATAGCTGACTATAAAAAAAAACATCTCTGTGATTGGCTTTGACATGCTGTGTAGTATTTGGATTTTTAACAAAACTTTAAAAATAAAATGCATCTACATTGAGCTTTTCAGAGCTGGGGAACGTCACACAATCACCATCTAAATACGCTCTTAAAGTCCCATGGAAACCGTAATAATCAGTGCCAATAAGCTGGGGGCATGATAGGAACATCCATCCATCCATCCATCCATCCATTTGCTTCCGCTTATCCTTTTCAGGGTCGCGGGGGGGCTGGAGCCTATCCCAGCTGACAAAGGGCGAGAGGCGGGGTACACCCCGTCTTTAAAACTTTACTCTTACATCAAATGGCAATTAACTTCTAATGTCTGTTCAAAATTAATTAGCATTTATGGCCATTAGTCTCAGTCACCATGTGTTTTAACGGGGGATGAGTGAGCTGTTATTGATTTTTGTAAAGTGCATTGATAGTTTAGTGCAACCAAAACACTGTTACTTAATTACACGCCTGCACACATGATCAACCTCAGGAGTGCTGAATTCAAGGAAGCCCTGAAACTCAAAAGTGAAAAAAACTGATGTTGCAGGCTAGTCCGTTGTGCCAAAATTTCATTGCAGCAATTTAAAATGGGAGTCAGTAGTTTGCATGGTCCCACATGTTTGCATGAAAAAATGACAACACAGGGCATGCTCCTAATGAGACAATGGATGGTGTCCTGGGGGATCTCCTCCCAGATCTGGGTCAGGGCATCACTGCGCTCTTGCACAGGGTGAGGTGCAACCTGTTGGCATCAGATGGACCAAAACATAACGTCCCAGAGGTGTTCTATTGGAGGTAGGTCAGGTGAGTATGGGAGCCAGTCAAGGGTATCAATTCTTTCATCTTCCAGGAAATGCTCCATACTTTTGCCAACATTGTGATGTACCAGGAAAAACCCAGGATAAGTCAAACTGTATAGTGGGTTTACAAAAGTAAAACAAACTGAAATTCTGGATAAAGGGCCTTCATTTTCATGTTTGCCAGTTTATTTCAAAGCCTTGTGGATTGATATCAAACCACTTTTTCTGCTCTAGCAGTTTTTGCTGGGATACAGCACCTCGCTGTACAGTGGTATGCAAATGTTTGGGCACCCCTGATCATTTTATGATTTTCCTTTTATAAATCATTGGTTGTTCAGATCAGCAATTTCAGTTAAATATATCATATAGCAGACAAACACAGTGATATTTGAGAAGTGAAATTAGAATAGAACTTTAATAATAATAATAATGCCTTCAACTCTTTTAGCGCTTTTCAAGGTACTCAAAGGGCTTTCAAAGTTTCTTGCACTATTCATTCACACCTCAATCACACTCAGTGGTGGTAAGCTACTAATGTAGCCACAGCTGCCCTGGGGCAGTCTGACAGAAGCATGGCTGCCAATTTGTGCCTAAGGCCCCTTCAACCACCACCAAAAAACAACCACATTCACACAATGTGGGTTAAGTGTCTTGCTCAGGAACACAATGACAGCATGTACTCAGACAGGGACTTGAACCAGCGACCCTCCGGTTGCAAGGTGAGTGCCTACCCTCTGCACCACTAACTTTATTGTTACTATACATACAACAAAATGAATCATACGTACAATGAAATTCCGCTATAAAAATGAAGTTTATAGGATTTATAGAAAGCGTGCAATAATTATCCATCCATCCGTTTTCTTCCACTTATCCGGGGCCGGGTCGCAGGGGTAGCAGCCTAAGCGTTGAAGCCCACACTTCCCTCTCCCCAGCCACCTCCACCAGCTCATCAGGAGGGACCCCAAGGCGTTCACAGGCCAGACGGGACATATAATCTCTCCAGCGTGTCCTGGGTCTACCCCGGCGCCTCCTCCCAGTGGGACATGCCCGGAACACCTCACCCAAGAGGCGGCCAGGAGGCATCCTAATCAGATGCCCGAGCCACCTCAACTGGCTCCTTTCAATGTGAAGGAGCAGCGGCTCTACTCTGAGCCCCTCCTGGATGGCCACACTCCTCACCTTATCCCTAAGAAAGAGGCCAGCCACCCTTCGAAGGAAACTCATTTCTGCCGCTTGTATTCGTGATCTCATTCTTTCGGTCACTACCCAAAGCTCATGACCATAGGTGAGGGTAGTAACGTATATCGACCAATAAATTGACAGCTTTGCTTTTACACTAAGCTGGACCAGACCCCGTTGGATACGTAGTCGACTCCTGAAGTGTGTGGAGACCTGTGTGTC
>VUQK01039287.1:0-11122 GCA_015106715.1 Bujurquina vittata
CATTCATGAGATGTGTGTTATGTTGTATGTGAGAGTCGTGCTTTGGCCAGTCAAACTCGCTTGCTACTTTGGCTTCGCTGCATGTTTTGCAGAGCAAACGGTTCTTTTTTTATTTTGGCTTGTTGAGTGGATGTCCGCCCTGCCAGTTTGCTTAGCCGTGATAATGGGTTAGCATTCGCGTCACTTAACTCCACCACACTGTTCTTACCTAGCTAACCTGCACGGTGCATATGGACAAGGCACGTACACACAATAGGATGCAATGATTGGCTGCATAAGTGAACCGTATCGTATCATTGGCTTAACACCTGAAACTCACTGGCTTAAACTACAAAATGGTACAGAAAGAATTTTTATTGGTCTAATTAGTTTACGGTTCATGTTGGACTCAATTTTTTGCACTGCATAGATTTTCTTGTGCGCTGAGAATGTGCGAGCAGTGCGCGATTGCACAAGTGTGCAGCTTAGAGGGAACATTGGGTGTATGCATACTTTTGATCCCATTTTAATCAGAAAAAAATACAAAGTGCTAAAAATACTAGTGCATCCAATTGTTGTTTTTTTAAAGTAATTAAAGACGTATGTAGTACCATCATTCCACCCTAGAGAAAGACAGAAAAATAAATCCTTAAAATCCAAAAATTATCATGACATTGCATACACTCATCATGGGCATAAAACACTTGACCACAATTATATATTGCAGTGCTTTTGAAGGTTTCTTTACTTTCTGTAGCAAATTAACTTTTATCCTTGATTTCACAAATTTGAAATTGGTTTTTGCATTTTGTTTTTGGGAGACGTGATGAAAAAGTTTCAGAAATTGGCCCATTGGAAAAAAAAAATCCCCATTTACAATTTAAGATCATCTTTTCTGCAAACTGCAGAGACCCTATTGTACGTAGTCAAAATGGGGCTTCTAGAGAAGCTGTAGTGACATACCTAAGAAGTATTTTGATTGCTCTGTTGTCAAACATTTCAACAATCACATTTCAATAACAATATCTGCCTCAAAAATCCATCATCACCTTGTGTCTGTTTATAATATCTGCTTTCTTAACAACTTACCTAGTTCAGTAGTGAACTGCTGTCCAGTGGCATCCATATGTTCTAACTCTTCATCCACCCTGTCTGAGGGCAGTCGTGACCGTGCTGCAGTCCTGTACATGACAGAGTCCCTCTCTCCATTCTGGAGTCCATTATGAGGCACCCTCAATGGAGGGCCAAAGTGAGGTCCACCTGGTGGAGGAGCTTTGTATGTCATGGCTTTGCTCATTCTGTCCCCTAAAGCATGTTTTCCAGGTCCCACACCCACTTTCCGTTGCTTTTGAGTGGGTCCTGATCCTCCACTTCCAATCCCTAGAACAGTCCCTACTCTGACCCCTACAGTTGGGCCACTAGTCCTTTTCTTTTTGCGACCTTCAGACCTAGCTCTGGAGTTATCTGTTGCAGAAAGATGGCTGGGGATGAAGGGCTCTCCATGGCTTTTGGGGACTTTAGGACGTTTGTGTGAGTGCAGTCTTGAGCTATTGAACTGATCAATAAATTCTTCACAGTGCAGTAGATGGTGTTCTGGCTCCCAGGTGTCCTCCTTACTTCCATAGCCTTTCCACCTAATCAGGTACTCCCACTTACCCTTCTTATTCCGCCTTTTATCCATGATCCGTTCCACCTAAAAAGGCAGCAAATAGAAGAGCAGGTCATTAGACAATATTTTAATGAAAAAAACAAAACAAAAAACTGGGTGCACATTTTTACTTTTTTTTTTAAAATGCTTATGCAAGGTTTATTTGGGTGTTACTCTAAATCCATTTTAATTGTTCTAATATTTAGTCAGTCATAAGCAGGGCTTATGGACTCATAGTTCAGATAATACCTCAGCACCACCTCCCAGTTTCTTCTGGGAACCCATTTGTGTTACGCAGGAGCACTTAAAACTTAAAAGCAACACACTTGGCTAAAGCTAGAAGGCAGATCATAGCATATAAAAGATGGGTACAGGCACCATGATGTCACATCTTGGTTTGTGGTCTATTTTGAAGCCTTCAGCTTTGATCAGATTAAATGCAAAATGCTGATTTTATATTTACAAATCAAACACATAAATTTGTTTTTGTTATTAAGAGTCTGTATTTTCGCATTTTTTTGACTTGTCAGTATTACAGTTTTATCATTAAGAGAATCTGACAGGTAACAGTTACATATTCCATTAAATAATTGTTTTGATAAGATGCACAATACAGTTCATTCTTTTTAGCTGCAGACCCAGTGGTATTCTGAGAACAAGTAAAGAATTAAACATTGCTTGTAGATAAAAAGATAAATAACAAGACTCCATTGTTCTAACGGATGTTCATCAGTTTAGGCAGAGCAGGTCTGCAGCATAAGCTACCATGGCAATGTACTGAAAAACTAGGGCTAACTCTAAAGTTACCTACTAACCACTGACCCACAATCCTTGTAACCCCAGTGGCTCAGTAGTTATCACCGAAAGAGGGTCCTGGGTTCCCCCTGCGCTTGCACAGGTTTTGAAAGCCTTAAGCTTCAGGTTCTCGTACCATTAAAAATATGCTGTTGCCTAAAATACTCTTGCAAAAGAGATTCTTAATTGCAAAAGTTCACCTCCTGGTTAAATTAAATCTTGCTTCATATTACAAGTCTCTGGTAATACTTGGTATTAAGCTGAAGTCTGGTTGATGGTAAACAGAGAGCAGGTCACTGTTTACATATTTATCATCCGCATACAGATAGCAATCTGCATCATGTAAATATTATTGGTGTCCTATTCTGAATTCAAAGGGCCTGATCCTGATTCTATTTAAATTATTCATGCTTTCCTTAGGCAGTATTATTAGAAGGTAATGCATACATTTTCAGTGCTATGCAGATGATACCCAGCTTTATCTCTCCATGAAGCTAGATGACACACACCAAATTAGTTAAATTGCAAGAATGTCTTAAAGACATAAAAGGCCTGGATGACCTCTAATTCCCTGCTTCTAAATTCAGATAAAACTGAAGCAATTGTTCCCAGTTCTACAAACACAGAGTCTAAGCAGATACTCTGGATGGTTTTACCTTGGCCTCGAGTAACCCTGTGAAAACCCTGGGAGTCATTTTGACTCAGCTATATCTAGGGATGGCAATTCCGATTTCATTATCAATATCACTTATTGATTCGATTCCTCATTGGGTTAGTGAATAAAATATACCACAAATGGGTTAACTCTATGAATATTTTAACATTTTAACAAAAAAAAAAAATACAAATGCAAGGTGTGCAAGAAGCAGCCTCTGAGCCAGCCAGATTCTGACAGTCCTCATCAACTAAATATTAGAGATGGAGATTATTCATACAGTATATTTAAAAGCATACAGCATTTTTTAGAATTTTTGTATTAACAATTCATCTGCCTATTTTAAAGTAGAATGGGATGCAGAGCCTTCAGCTTTCAGGAACTTCTTCTGTGTAACCATATCCCAGTTTGGATTTGTGAGCAGACACCCTCTCTACTTTTAAGATTAGTCTTAAATCTTTCCTTTTTGTTAAAGCTTACAGTTAGGGCTGGATCAGGTGACCCTGAACAGTTTCTTAGTTACTCTGCAATAGGCCTAGTCTGCTGGGGGGGTTCCCATGATGTACTAAGTATTTCTTCTTCACTCAACTCTTTTCATTCTGTGCATTTATATACAACTCTGAATTAGTTGTTAATGTTTGGCTCTCTTCCACAGTTTGTCTTTGTCTCTCTCCCCTGACACCTAATTGGTGACGGCAGATGGCTACCCCTCCCTGAGCCTGGTTCTGCAGGAGGTTTCTTCCTGTTAAAAGGAAGTTTTCCTTCCCACTGTCAGCAAGTGCTTGCTCTAAGGAGGCCATTTTGAATGTTAAGTTTTTGTTTATGAATTATTCTTGGGTATTTACCTTACAATATAATGCACTTTGAGGTGACCTGTTGTTGTGATTAGGTGCAAAATTAATAAAATTGAACTCGATCATGTACCATACATAGCTTCATTGACTTTGTGGTATTTAACAATTTTGCACATGACCAAAATCAAAAGCCAATGGGTCTGTTAATAAACAACTTTGATCCCTTATATTTTGAAACATTGCCAAGTGCCAGATCGTTAAAAAAATTGAAAAAAAAGAGAAACATTTTGTGACATGTCGAGTTCAAGATAAGGGCCTACTCCCTGTAGAAGAAAGATAAGAACCAGAGTGAAGCTAAGATGAGCTAAAGGCTGTGTTCATGAAGAAACCTGGGCTTTTTGAAGCTAAATGCAAGAAAAGCCTGTGTATTTTAGAATCATACAATAGAGCAGAGATTGAAAGGTGGCACATGGGCAAAAGAAGAACTCTTTACATTTCATTCAAAATTAGTTGTTTGGGAAATATATCCAGATGTGTATAATTGGACTTGGTGGGAGTCCATTTTCTAAGTGCTTCAGAGGTTAACAAGGAAGAAATTCCACTGGTACAAAGCACTCACATACATGATTAGTCTGTGACACTTAAAGAAACAAAGTTCTCCATTTCAATAATAAAAAACAAAACAAACAAACAAAAAAAACAAACCCCAATTGTGACTATAGTCAAGATTTGTCATACTTCTATCCATTTTTTGATTAAAAGAGAAAGTTACATAATCAATACAAAAATCACATAGAACCATGATTGTGTTATACACAATGTGTGACTCATCACTTAAATAATGAAGTGAATCATTAACTTGCACTTCAGTTTGACTGCATTCAATTTGGTTTGCAAAGGTGTTGATTAGACTCAAGGTGAAATTATAGGTCAAAAGATAATTTCATATTCCATGGAAACCCCTGACTTAAGGAGACAAGTATTGTGGCACACTAAATTTGAACAGCATTCACTTGCTAACAGTAACAAGAGAAACTATTCATTCAAATGAAAAGGGCAGCAAGTCCACTCCAGTGGATATGGGGAATTCTATTCCACAGCAGGAATTATATGTTATACTTAAATGTTTTAAAATTAAATTGCATTTATGTAATTCACCTAACATTTATGTTACCTTATTTTCCGGACTATAAGTTGCACTTTTTTTCATAGTTTGGCAGAGGGTGCGACTTATACTCCAGAGCGACTTATATGTGGAATTATTAACACATTATTATATAAATTATAAGTTTTCAACTCCATGCCTGCCATCATCCCTGGAGGCTTAACCAAAACCACTTGACATCTCCGTGAACCAGAGCTTTAAGACAGTCATGCGTAACCTGTGGATGATGGATGGAGAGCACAGCTTCACGGCAACTGGGAGAATGCACCACGCCAGTTTCCTGAAAGTCATCGGATGTATCGATAAAGCATGAGCTTCAGTGACAACCTAAATCATCCTGCCGGGATTCAGAAAAGCCGGAATAATTGGAACTGCAACTGACGACGCAAAAGAGGAAGATGCGTTTCGTCTACGTCCGAAGTTGGCGGAGTTGTTTAGAAGTGACACACTCAATGAATTCTTCATTTTCTGAGATTGATGGTTTGGTAAACTAGTTTGCATGTTTTTTATGCTATATTTATCTGATTAACTGTTAATGTTACGTTAACACACCAGACACATACTCAGTTTGTTGTCTATGCGTACCCCAATTAGGCCTGTTGTTCCCTAATCCATTATTATTATAAATTGCCCTTCATGATGAAATGTCTGTTTTTGGTCTCGGACTTTATCACTTTACATTAACCCCAAAAACGTAACTTATGGTCCAGTGCAACTTATATGTGTTTTTTTCTTCTTTATTATGCATTTTATGCATTTTCTTGACTGGTTCGACTTATAGTCCGAAAAATACGGTACATTTATGTAAAGTCTATGGATTTTCAGTTTCCCATATATGGTGATGTCAAAATCAACAAAGATGTTATCATTTTGAGTTCTTTTAAAAGATGCTTCGAGTTTTCTTTTAACAAGAAGCACTCTGAGCATCAGCCTCTACCAAGGCAGCTCACACTCTGGGACGTATTTACTTTTAAGGGAATAGTATAGCATTCTGTATATATTAATTTTGTTTCTTTGTTCTTTTTAAACATACTTTAAGAAGTTTGTAGTGCAGTTTAAACATTTTGTAGGAGTAAGTAAAGGATAATAGGTACTGATTTGTAAATAACTGGGCATGAATAATTTGAGTTTATTATATAATATGATACTACTGTATATTTTGAACTAACTAGGAAGCTCATTCTCGCTCTCTTGACTTTAAAGATAACACATTTTCAACTTGAAAGAAAGGCAGCTGTGCAGTGGAAAAGTGAGATCAGAGGTCATATCTGACTTGATATTCGGATGCAAAGTAAAATGTGATATTCAGAATCCTAAATGTTGCCAATACAAAGGCAGCAGAATTTTAATCATAGTTATAAAGATTTTTACTTTTTACTTACTTTCTATATGTTGACAATGCACACTACACTTGTAAGAATCATAATTTAAGTCATAACGCTTTTTGTCAATTGTCGACCAATAAATCATCGTTATCCTGACCCCACTCTACACCCCTACAAAGTTTTATCAGAAACTATTGTGTTTACAGACAGAATGACACGCAAACCCAACCAAAAACATAACCTCCTTGGTGGAGGGTAATGAAAGCCACTGAACACAGCACATATGATAGCAACAAATTTTGAAGGGAAGAACACCAGAAAAAGCTAAGGACTTAACTCTCTGTCCTATCCTGCCATCAGTCCATCTGACAGACATCAAAAAGAACACACAACACCTATACTTAACACACCACAACAAAAACAAGTCATATATACATGTCACACCAAATCACAACCAACACAAGAGCAACTGTTGACACAATTAAGGAATCTAAGGCAATTTTTTGTGCAGCATTAAAATGTTATATGAGATTTCATGAGAATCAGAAGCAGACATTTATCCTGAAAAACATACAGAAATATAAAAACTGCACATCCTCAGGTATCATGTGAGAACAGTCACTTTAGGACAAGTTGCTCTTAAAACAAAAGCTGAATTCAGTTTAGGTGTCTTTTACTGCCAAAGGCTAGAAAAAGTTTTAAAAAGAATATATGATAAAAATATTCATAGCACTTTTTTTTTTTGAAGAAACAGGTTTTGGGTCATGAAACTGATAATGGGTTGGAAGGTTTATCTGAGGCTTCAGTGTAGCTGCGGTAATAACTGCTCATCATGTTCTCAGATGTGCTGTGCACATTAACAGGAGTAAACAGCCTTTGATGGGTGAGCTGCAGGGGTGGCAATGAAATGAACAGATGATTAGGTTGCTTACAGTCTAAGATAATGTCAGACTTAACAGCAATGCAAAGAGATACATGCAGAGAAGAGAAGGAAAGAGGAAACCTGAACATGGTATGCACTTGCGTAGAGCTTTAAAACATGGTATGCACTTGCGTAGAGCTTTAAAACATGGTATGCACTTGCGTAGAGCTTTGAAAACTCTTCATGCTGAAGCGTGTGCTGCAGAGAATGAATTCATATGTGGCATCAATATGCAATGTTGACACAATGTTCCTGCAGTAAACATTTTTGAAAACACCATTTTCTTGTGAAACATGTGTCAACGCTATAATTTCCTGGTCATTTTCAAAGAGACTTGTACCTGCAGTAAAAAGTCTAAAGAAAGGAATGATGAAAAAATCTCGACCCTGTTTTTAGTTGGAATAGAAGTAAATGTGTAGTGCTGCCAGGGAAGTGGGAGAGACAAAGCAATTCTAACAAGACAGAAAGTTCATCTTAGCTCAAATGGTCTAAGACCAGCTTAATAAATCATGACTATGGTCATAATGTCATTTGACCATATCAACACAAGTCCAATTTATGGCATCAAGTGTATATTGTGTTCAGCTATATCAGCATAAAATTAAAGATTAGTGAGAAAGTTGGAAGTTCAGACACTCCAGCCACCATCAGATGCTTGAAAAAAACATCCGGTTTTGGTGTGCAAATGGAATCATTGAGGCCAGTTAACACGTATCAGAAATCAATACAGAAAAATGTTTCAGAGTTGAACTAGATAAATATTTTTTTTTCAAATCTACATAGGTTTGCCAAACACCAAACCCAACCTGCCAAGGCATGAAAGGTGAGTACAGCAAGACAATTCAACCAATTGAAATGGGCATCTAAGCTACACTAACAACATACAGTGTAAACAACATCCCCTGAAGGCATCATTTCCAGAACAACTTGAGTTGAAACATATGATGCTGATCTCATTTAGGAAAAGTAGAAATTGGAGATGGTGCTGAGCAAAGGTCCTTAGTTAACAAGTAGTCTAAGCAGTTTTTAACCACATTATACGTAATAAAATTTTAATTATAGGTTTGGAAGGTATCATAAAATAATTTTAGTTCCACAGCTGAGAAAGAATACTGTGAGTATCATTGTTTACAGGGTGCCACATGAAAGAGATATATAAAAGTACAATAATAAAACTCAGTCCAGTTCTTTTGACTTGTGTGATTGCTGCGTCATATTTGAAAAGGTGGGCCCAGTTTTGGTTCAGCAGGAATAATTGAAGTAATTGACAAATGTGAGCAATGACGGTGTGTAAGGTTACTCAAAAAATTCATATGTATAAAATTTTTTAAAAATTCCCAAAACCCATGCTCTGCAGGAGTGTGTGTGTGTGTGTGTGCGTGCGTGCGTGCGTGCGTGCGTGTGTGTGTTAAAACCCCACTGATTGGCCTTGAAAACTAACATTTCCATGATTTTTTTTTCCTTACAAATGAACAACAAAGCCAACATAGGAGGAGGAAATAACTTGATGTTTGATGTAATGTAACACAAAGTTGCATTACACAAGGACTTTAACGCCTCTACTTAAACTTCACACATGGATTCAACATACAGTAACCAGAGGTTATTGTAACTGATTGCTCATGATATCTGTTCAACAGACAAGAATTAAATTCCTGATTGCTCGATGTTTCACCTGTCACCAGAAAAAGAACACCCAACCTGCACAGAAGAACCAAAGGAGTTTGTTTTCTTGCCTTGGCAATGTTAACATTTAGCAAAAGGATAATGGTTTTGTTCTAGTACTTAAAAGTTACAGCTGCCCAATCACCACTGTACTGTAAGTCATAATTTCATTTAGAAGACTGAAAGAAATTACTCAATTTTCTTTTATTTCACCATGACTATGACTCTCCATTAAAAGCTGCACACACTGACCTGATGAAAGACCCAGAACCAGACCTATCTGACATCTGCATACCCAGCTACACCACTGGGTCAACTTGATGTAAGACAGAGCTCATTAACAAGTGAAGCTGATATCTGGGCCTTTTCTAAAGGACTGTTTTCAAAGATGAAAATGTAATTGCATTTTCATGTTGATTACCGTGTTTTTTTTTTTTCAGACTATGTTGAATTTCAAACCAACACTTGAGAAAGTTTTCTGTTATCTTCCTCTTGCTCTCATACATATCCCCACTTCTGAATTTCAGCCCGAGTTAGAGGAAAGCTAGCCCAAATTTACATCTCAGAGACTCGGGGAATTCAAAGATCCCACTGAGCCTTAAAAATCCTTTGTCTGCTTACCTCTACACTTACACCGACCCCCCACATCCACAGATCTTTGCACCACCATTCCTACTCCCTCCTGACTTGTATACACAAACACATACCCACGCGCACGCGCACATGCTTCTCTATTGTTATTTTATCACTGTTATAAGTCAAGTTGTGATCTAATAATAATAATAATAATATCATTTAAGTAGCAATATATTCACTTGATTCTCTATTTAGTTCTATTTAGTTTTGGTCTATTAATTACTTACAAGATGGATTAAAGTATAACTTTTATAGATGTACCACTTATTTGGATGGTTCAATTATTAATAAAAATGTATGGTTAATCGTTAAAAGGACTGAGTTACATGGCTTATCTATATTTGCGTCAAGTGAAGGTGGTGCCCCTAGTTTTTATTCTCATTCTGGTCAGAATATCCCAGTAGCACCTGTTATCCATCCATTGATCCATCTTGTCCAATTCAGGGTTACGGTTGGGCTGAAGTCAGTCCCAGCTGTCATAAGGTGAAAGGCGGGGCACACCCTGGACAGGCTGCCAGTCTGAAGCATGGCTAAAGCATGCAGACAGACAACCATTCATGCTAACATTCATACCTACTGTCAATTTAGAATCACTGATTAACTTAACATGCATGTGGAAGCCAGAAAAAACCCACGCAGGCACAGGGAGAGCATGCAAACTCCACAGAGAACGACCCTAGCCCGGTTGTCGAATCCAGGACAATTCTTGCTGTGAAGCCACAGTTCATATGACATACGCACATCTTGTGCTGCTTTTGCACCATGTCTTGTGAAACACATTGAAACTATAACCATATAGCTGTATGCAAAAATGGAGCACACTTGTCAAATTTTATATTTTGTTGATTTCTAAAAAGGAAAAATAGTGGATACAATCTCTACAGTTAAAAATGTCTTCAAATGCATAAAACAAACGGATGCACGGTTATGAGGAATGTTTAAGAGTTTTTTCATCCAGTCTGAAGTTTTGAAATCCTGAGGCTGCCTTAGTTGCAAAGCATGTTAAAGATCAATAGATTTTCAATAATCTTGCAGTCAGCTGACAGTGAGGGTACTTTTTGAAGCTTTGGATCACTGTCATGAAAAGCCTCTTTTCAGTTTGCTTGCCTTGACTGATTACATGAAATTTACATGTAATATTTGCTAATATTTATTGGAATCTATTTTCCGCTGTAGATTCACAGTTTCCTTTGACATAAGCTGCCACACAGCATTAAAGCAGACTTTCCAACCCCGTGCTAACAGTTGGCAAGGTGTTCTTTTTAATAACTGCTGCTACAGTTTTCTCAAAACAACGAGGTAAGATTCCACAGTTGCTAGTCTTTCTAATCCACCTCTCCAGGGCACTTGATTCCAAAATTATTTTGGCTTATCCAGCTGTTGCGTTGAATATTTCAGACAATCACTTCTCTGTCAAGGTCTTCAGATGTCTTTTTTTCCATATAAACCTCATTTCTGCTTTGATGTGACACACCTCTATTGTATCAAATAAACCTTGCTAGAGCCTCATGTGCAACCCCCCCCCCCCCCCCCCTTTT
>VUQK01039289.1:0-15387 GCA_015106715.1 Bujurquina vittata
AACCACATTGACTAAAGGAAGAGATGGACTCCGGCGGCATGACCGCAGATGCTTGTCTCTGGATGAGTGATCTGAAACCCTATGTAATTTCCCTGACTGAACTCCCCCAAGAGATTAATAAAGTTTAAAAAAAAAAAAAAAGGACAGAAAAATAAGAAAACAAATACGGTTATTTGTCTCCATCTGATGGAGAAAAGGAAGCATTACACAACCAGACTTTGTGTGTTTGTTTCTTTTTTGTGACTGGCCAATAGCAGGCAGGGATTCAGTGTATGCTAAAAGTAATAAGGCTCCCAGGCATTCTGTAAAACACTCAAATAATTATTGTAAACTTAGGTGTATTTCAGCAGATATGAGTATTTTGACGGGTTGTGTGCATAATCTGAAAACATTATGTGGTGCTGATGAAACAGTTTTGGTGTGTTTGCGAGCGGTTTCCACAGGTTTGTTCAGAAGTTTCATGATTGCGCTTTAACATTTTGGTATTACAAGAAAAAGAATGAATGGCAAGTTCTGTATTTGGTCAAATTTATAACAATGTTTTCGAAAACATTGCTATAAAAAAGAATGCTCTGTGTTCTCATAACAATGTATTTAAATTGTTACAGAGCCATCTACTATTACGTCCTTAAATCATGCTGTTGTGGTTTCATTGCTCTGCAGCTGTGAGAACAAGACGGCAGCAGGAGACGTTTGCCTTCAGGGCTTCCTGACAGAAACACTTCCAAGCAGGGAGGCGTTCAGATGTCAGGTGAGGTGATGCACAAGGAGCAGGCTGTGGTGGATCTGTGGATCTCTGTGATTTCACCTGGGATAGTGAGGTCCTGCATTAAACCAAAAGTCAGTATTGATTTACTATTTTTAGGTTTATTATTATTTATGTTTTCACTTGATGTCTGGTTGCCACTGGGAACTAAGATTTTCAGCACTTTGGTTTAAGGTTAAAATAGAGCTTTTCGTATGTTAACCATGTGGTTAAATCATTGCATTTTAGGCTACAGTTTTTAAGGTTTTTAGGTTTAGGATATTATCAGACTTTTCTCCCAAAGCTGCAGAGCATTGCACTGATGGCTCTAGAGCAATGTACATTATGATGCAGGAACAACTTCAACAACCATATTGAGGAATAAAAAACGCCCATTTGTAATATTTAGCACAATTATTTTTGGTTGGAATGTCAGTTCAAATAGATCATCGTGCGTCTTTGGAAAGGCTGGTTAATATTACGACTCTGTTTGCTTTTTTCCAAAATCTGTTGGACTGATTTCCCTAAACTGCCACAGTGAGCTGTGTGGAGTGTAATTACTGTAGACTCAGGGGGCAAGATACAGGAGACATGAAATAATGGCAACACAAAATTAGATTTAATGGCTGATTAGAGTCCAACATGTGTAACTCAACCCAAAAAACACAAGGAACCGGTAACCAGAGAGCACAAAGGATGCAGAGCCAGGACTCAATTGGATGATTTGTACACTGAGGGCTGAGAAACACGAGGGAATGAGACACGGGTGAAAACAACAACAAACTACACTGAACAAAAGCAACTCAGAAATGAAACACACTGCATCGCACTGATGATGCACAGGTGACTAAAACTCACAAAAACTCACGTATCAAATATCGTACACTTGGCTTTACAGAATTAAGGAATTATATTTTATTACGTTAAAAACATTTGCAGGTCTTGCAGGAGCTTACAGGATCAGGTGCACTTCAGGAATGAAATTATCATTTGGGTTCATTTCTGCAGAGTTACAGTGGAAATTGTGTGGGATTAGAAGGACTTTCTGACTGAAGGGAATTCTCTGCTTTTAACTGAAAAATTCGCATCTCAGTAGTTTAATTTCACTGCTTTCCTGCACACCGACACTTTGATGTCATCTGACATTTCTGTGCTTATTTTTATTTTACCACATTGAGTAAGGCGTATGTGAACTTCTCAAATTGATGCACTCTGTTAATTTGTGAGTAAATAATGAATAATTATTACAGGAAGATGGAAAATCTGCTGCTGTTGAGTTGATTTTGATGTTGCTTAATAAAACCTTTGTTCTGTGATTTTCCACATAAAATGCTGCTCTCTGTGCCTCCCCCCTCCATCTCTGCCTCTCTCGCTCTCTCTCTCTCTCTCCCTCCCTCTCTCTCTCTCTCTCTCTCTCTCCCCTCTCTCTCTCTCCCTCAGTGATCTTCAGCTCTGCTCGGAGTCATGAGGTAAGGACCGACCGCTCCTTGTTTTCTCGCCTCCATATCACCCTTCTCTCCGTTATCATCAGGCATTTTCTATCCGACCTTCCTGACCTCCCCCGATCCGGTCCGGCTCGGTTCTGTCCCTAAACGCTGCGGACAAAGACATAAAGAGGTTCGCTGATGCGCGCAGCTCAGATGGGAGGAACCTGACGTGTCCGGATTTTAAAAGCGCAGATTTGAGGTTTGAGTCGGTTTTTTAACGCTCGGAGCTGCTGGTTTTCTTCCGCCCTGTTTTCACCTCATCCATCATTGATGCGGGATTTTAGGTGATGGGGTTGGGGAGGGATGCACGCAGATGGATGTCGGAGGATGGAGGAGCTGATGAATCATAGATGTCGTCAGAGAAGCAGCAGCTAAAAGGAGGTCAAATTCAACAAAAAAAAAAATAAATACAATTTTTTGGTTCCATCCTAATAATCAAATCAAAATTCCTCTTTGGATCAGCTTCTAATTCCATGCTGAATGTCACACTGAGCTCCTCTAACTGGAAATTTGCAGTGAGATGTTTTTTTTTTTTCTGGCTGGTTGATCATTTGAGGCCTTGAAGGTCTCCTGCAGTCTGTCCCAGTCTGCTCTGGTTTCACTGGGTTCACTGGTTAATGATGCATCACTGGCTCTCTGTTAAGTATTCATTTATTCTGCTGGAGCTGTCGGAGCTTTCTTCTCTGTTTATTGTTGGCGTCTTCATCACGATTGTGCTCATTTTAAGAAAATAGTAGCACGTGATTGTTGCCCAGGAGCAGCTACGCTTGTGCTTTTGTCCCTTTAAGGATTTGGACACAATATTTTATGTTGGTTGTAGTTAATATGTGTTGATTTTAATCCACGTGTATAATCAGTGAAGTGGTGATGAGAAGCAGACCCGGCTTCAGGCTCCTGAATGATTTATTGCATTGATTACAGAAGGTGAACATGAAGGCTGCAGCTGCCACAGTTTTGTATTTTCCACTGTAGATTTGTGGTGTGGGGGAGGCTCCAGGATCACTGAACAAGGTGGCATGGGCGAGGGGGACCACAAATGTATTTATAGACCTGTGCTATAATGTTCCTGATATTTAAACTGGCCTTAAAAAGCAGAGTGAAAGCAAAAGGATTTTTCTTTAGAAAATCTTGTTGTGAATAAAAGTTTTGCATGCCAGAGAAGATATTTCACTGAATACACAAAAAACTGTCTGAAAGGGACACAAAAGGTGGAAACGTGCATTTATAGCATCCAGTCATAGCATTTATTTAAAATTGCATTTATTTACAACATGATAATTAACTGTGTTTACATATAAAATAAAAATAATATACACAACAAAATACGCAAAATCAGTGTAAATCTATATGTACATGATAGAGTGCATGATGCAAAACATCAAATCAGAATAAGTAACTGTCTCAGACCAAACAGAGCAGTGATGTCCAGGCAGAAAATTGAAAGTTAGCTCAAAATCACTGCACAGAAGGAATACGTCCGGGATGTAGGTCGGTAAATAAAATGGAATCACAGCCAGATAGTTCATAAGAACGTACCAATTTCTTTGGAAGAACAAAGCACACCATTTAACCCGCGCATTGGATGGATTATTGTGACTCTGGAGAGGCCTGCAATGGGCCTTAGCTACACGGTTGTGACAATTACACCATGGAAGACATTTAAACTTACATTTTAACTTCTTAAATTACTGTCAAGTTCTTTATTTGCCATGTATAGTACAATAGAAACGTCTTAAATAGTCAGACACTTTAATCTAAATAGAATCTTAGTGAAAAATGCAACTAAATGATCAACTTTCTTTTGGTAGTTTTAGAGGTGTTTGTGGTGAGGTTGTTAACACTGGCTGGCAGGCTGGATCATCATGCTGGATTTTCAAACTCTTTGCATGAATATTTTAAAAATAGCAATACTGTCCACATTTTTTATAGTCTTAGGATTCAGAGCCTCCACTGGCTTCATGTGTCCGTGCAGTAATCCATCCATGAACAAAGTGCAGTGGTGGGTGAGGGCTTCAGGGGTCTGTAGCAGACACTGTGTGCACTTACATTTTTAAGAGTGAGGATAATAAAAACAAAACAAAATTTAACAAACCTTTTTAGCACTCTACCCTGTAAATATCAAACTGCTGGAGCGATTTAATGGGACCTTCATAAATATTAAAATGTCAGCGCTGCTGTCAGTTGTGCTGATCTGACTATGGTGATGATTGCGGGAGCTATTTGGAGTTCTTCGGTATCCGGCCTCATTAGCAGAGTGAGCTGGATTACATGATCAGAGTCATTGTAAAAAGCTCTTCCTCAATAGCTGTTTAAACTTTATAAATGATATCAAATCCTGCATGGCAAGACTACCTCCCTTAACTAAATGGTAGCAAAACTGAAGTTCTTTTATTTAGCCTTCCCACAGTTCTGCTAGTACCTGAACAAAGACGCATAGTAGTCCAACTAACTCTGTTTTATAGATTATTCATTTGCTAAATCAGTAATATTGCGACGGTCATCTGTTACAAACTACCCATGACACATGGACCAGGTTTTAAAATTGTATCATTTGTCTTGTCCATGGATTAGCTGCACAATGCAGTGTAAGTCTACTGGATCCAGATGACTGAGGTCATAGCCCTAAAACTATGGGCTATGACCCAGGGTGACCAGGATCTCTGTGTCTATGCCCCCAGGCTCCTGAGTAACCCAAGTTGCTCCTGATGTGTTTATCAATGTGTGAATGTGAGATAGAAAGCACTTGAATGTAAGAAATGCTTTGAGTGCTCATGCAGAGTAGACGTGGTATATAAGAACCACTCCATTTACCAAATGAGAAACGGTGACACAGATGTGTGCTTTCTGCTGTCTGGGACTTCTTCTCCATGTAGACATTTTTTTCCTGGTGATCTGAAGCTTTGTTATAGTCAGACTGTGATGAAGGCTGCAGGCAGATGGAGGGTGTGGCTCCCAGCAGCTCCTCTGCTGTCTCACAGCTCTGTTTGCTCCTAAAGAGCCTTTAAAATTAGAAGAAAAATAGGTCAGAGAAATTAGATAACAGAATAAAGGTGTAAGTTTGCATTTAAAGTGCTATTCTATTGATTTTTAATAAGCATTCGTGAAAGGGACTCAGCCCGTCAGCAGGGGCCCTTGTTTGGAGTCTGAGACAGGCCTAAAGAGGCAGAAAATACAAACAGAAATAGATGCAGAAACACTGAAAGCTAACAAAAACAGAAGCACCATTGTCAGATGGATACCAATTAAAACAGAAAACCCACTGCAGACAGAGAGAAAATGGTCCAAAATACATAATGTAATTAGTTTGTGTCTCTTTCCAGTCTGGGGCTCCTCTGTAGGAGGAAAACATAGGTCTTTGTCTCAGAATCTGTCACACGAGGCGTTGGCTTCATACTGTATGTGTGAACTTAATTTAAAAAAAGCTGTTAATTCTGATTTGTTTCCAAATATTTTTCTTAGACATCGCTCTATATCCGAGCTGAAAGTGTAGGGAAGATAACAGAATAAAATTCATGCAGAGATTATTATAAAATCTAAAAGTCCTTATTGTAATGACCCAACAAAAAATGGAGACAAACATCAAGTCTTTGTTTCTTAAAATTAGTTTTAAAGAGAAACTCTTATGCAAAATTTCCCATTATGTTCTCGTGTATTGCACCAGTAGCAGCTCATTCATTGTGTGCGTGATGCAGTCACTGCTTTTTGAGTGACATGTCTGATCAAACAGGAGAAAAAGGACCTCAAAGCTTTTTGTCCACTGTTGCTCACAAAGCTTCAGCGTAGCAAAATGCTGAATACTGTTTTCAGGTTTTTACAAATCCCAGAATGCACAATGTGAGGAGTTTTATTTCGAAGAACCCATTTAAATTAAATAATTTATTTAAAAGCTTGAAAGTGCATGAACCAACCACGGAGGGTTTAACACTGTACAGAAACGAAGACGTTGGATCAGGTTCAAGTCCCAACCTGTCGCCATTTGTGTTTTCCCCGTTTCTCCTCCCACTTTCTTGTCTGTCTCCACTGCAACAACTGTCAAAAAAAAAAGATAAATTTTTGATCTCTAACTATGAGAAAGGGGTGGCAGAGATGGGCTGCAGATACTTAAAGGAAACAGTTTGCACGTTCAGAAGATGAGCTGGGTATTTAATCAGATTTTTACTGTCCTTTAATTACGATTAATTACAACAATTATGGCAATGCGTCTTTACCCGTGCCTGAAAGCTCAAGATCACTCACAGTTTAGTTTAGCTTGAGCCAAGACTAAAAGAAAGTCTTCAAGGTTTGCATACATAAAATCGTGGAAAGACTATTGGTTGCTTTTGCATTGCTCTGGTTTGTCTCTGCATTGCTCTGGTTTGTCTCTGCATTGCTCTGGTTTGTCTCTGCATTGCTCTGGTTTGTCTCTGCATTGCTCTGGTTTCTCTCAGCATTGCTCTGGTTGCTCTCTGCATTACTCTGGTTGCTCTCTGCATTACTCTGGATGCTCTCTGCATTACTCTGGTTTGTTTCTGCATTGTTCTGGTTTGTCTCTGCATTGCTCTGGTTGCTCTCTGCATTACTCTGGATGCTCTCTGCATTACTCTGGTTTGTTTCTGCATTGCCAACTTTCTGCATTTCTGCAGCACACAGAAAGCAGAAAGTTGG
The DNA here is from genome assembly GCA_015106715.1 of Bujurquina vittata. Taxonomy (NCBI): domain Eukaryota; kingdom Metazoa; phylum Chordata; class Actinopteri; order Cichliformes; family Cichlidae; genus Bujurquina; species Bujurquina vittata. The sequence continues at coordinate 6,877 of VUQK01039289.1, forward strand.
TTGCCAACTTCAGGTCTTTGTCACTCATCCCGTTGCCGCCTGAGGCTTGAGAGTCTGCTGGGACTATTTTTTAGACTCCCCTTCTGGACTCATTGACTTCCTGCATGATCAAAAACGCCCCCTGGTCAGGGCCAAGTTCCCTACTAGAAGAGCCTGTGTCCTCCACCAAAGTTATCTTGTTTCATGTATTTGTTTTACATTCAAATGGAATTTGAAGTTCAAGTAAATCTATGAAAAGACACCTTTTTAAAGTTCAGTAACTGCATGTGTTATATTTATGAATAATGGTGTAAAATAATCAAGATGAAATACTGACCAGCCTTATCCAGGTTATAATCTCCTTTCAGAGTCATTGTGTTCACAGCCTTGTTGTAGTAGGTGGTATAACGGGACTCTCACTGTGCTTTGCTGCCTACCATTGAAAAATGAAAAGAAAAGACATCCCTAAATGAAGCAGCAGGAACTATCTTATAAACCTGGCCCTGTTCTCATCTCTACATGTTGATGTGTCAAAAACTGACTGAAAAGCAGCAGCTTTTGCGGCTTTCAGTGGGGACAGTTTGAAACCAGCAGCTGCATCAAAGGAAGGAAGTCAGAGAGCCGATCAGCTAATTTGCTCACAGTTTTCTTCCTGTTATAAGGGAGTTCTTCCTTCCCACAGCCGGCAAGCACTTGCTCATAGGGGGTCATATGATTTATGGGGTTTTGTCTGTATTATTGTAGCGTCTTTACCTTACAACATAAAGCACCTTGAGGCGACTCTAGTTGTGATTTGCCACTATATAAATAAAATTGAATTAAAATGACCTCAATGATTCAGAGGCCAAAAGCGCATCACCTCAAACTAATACAACATACATGTTACATAAGTCGCGCAGTGCACACGTACCACAATTAGGCCCAGTGAGACTCCACACTGTCCTGTTGTATATTTTGTTGATTTTCCTCCTCCATGAATCAGAGGAGAAGTCATCTGACCTCTGGCCATGTTGGTTATCAGATGCTGTGGGTGACTCAGCGAGCCTCACAGACAGCTCTCTGAGCTGGAAAAGGTGGTTGGAGAGGGAGCTTATGTAATGCTGCATAAGGTTTAGCATCTGCGGTCAGACTGAGAGTATTTCCTAAGCATCACCTCAATGTGTCACCTCTGACCTTTGACCTTCATCCTATTAGCTGTTTGGGATTTGAAAATGCTGGACGGAACCTTTTTGTGATTGACTGTTGGGTTAATGACTTTCCAGATCTTCTTGCTGTTGGAGAAGAAAAAGGAAAAAAATATTCTTGTTTGAAAAGAGGAGAATTTTATCATTCGTCTTACAAAATACTCAAATTAAGCGCAGATTAAGGTCAGTGCTGGAAAATCTGATTATCAGCAGTGCTGTAGATTTATTTGCTGCATCATTCAGCTGGTTTTACGGTGCAGTATTTACTTCACCTGCATGAGAATGTAGGTCATTTGTGGGAGGTCGACTTCTGCAGCACCCAAAATAACAACAAAAAGATGGAGGAACGTGTTTCCTGTCCTCTCGTCCTCTGGCTGAATCTGCTCATTGCAGCAGAGGCAGCTGTTTCTAGTAGCTATTTAACTGTTATATCATCGAATCAATCACCACTTTGATCAGCATCTGCTTCCACACTTCGTCCTCTCACTCTGAATGTTTACCATACAGCTGCAGGTCTCACGTTTCATCAACAACAACACCAGCAGCGGGATTGGAGCAGCGATGTTTGGTGTTACTGACAGAAAGGGCCTGATTGTTGTGGTGAATAAAGAGGTGCTCAGATTGCTGCAGAAAAACCATCTAGTGCTCCTGCAGTGCTTTGGGCCTCAGGGGACAAACCTGAAGCTCATCAAACATCCCACTCTCTCAGTTTGAAAAGGAGAATCATCAGAAATGAAGACAATCAGTGCACCAGTATAAAAACAGCAGTTTATTAACAGGTACAAGTTATCAGGACTTCATAAAGATCCACCCCGACATGGAAGACACATAAAAAATGAATATTTTTTTCTTCTAACATATTCAATCTAAGAACTGAATTTGATTTATTTTATATGGGAAAGTATTTCACCCTGCTGCCTATGGTTTGTGGGTCAGGCAAACTTTGCAACAGAACAGTGTTTACAACTACTTTCAGATGTTGGTTGCCACAGCTCTGCATCTTTGATTTTTCAGATTTTCACACCAGATGCCCTTCCTGACGCAACCCCATCAGGGAGAGTGTAAACCACTACACTATGGAGCCACTACACAAAACAGCATATGCTGGAGGGGAAAAGTGAGCTTCTTGCAGCTTTTCAGGACTCCCATACTTAGCATAAATTAATTGCTTAAGCTGGCTAATGTTGCAAAATACTTGCTAAGTACCTAAACTAAGCACCTAAACTCCCAGGACTGATTTGGTAACTTGGCAGGCCATTTTCAAAGTACTTTTATCAGATTCATGCCATTTACATACAGCTAACAGCCTGATCATGTGGTGCCTGCTAACATTATCACTAGTAAAATGATAACTGAGTGGAAGTGCTAGTTCACTCATTCCACATATAAGAGCAGCCACATATTTTTTTTTAAAAAAGTTCTCAACTGTTGGGTTTTTTCACACTTTAACTGCAGATTATTTAACAAGGCCGTGCATTTTTAATCTTCATATTATGACAATTTTCCAAGAAATGGGCCATCAAAATCTTTTGCTCTGTAATTCACATTATTTTTCCGAGCATTTTTGAGCCTTCCAAAGTATAAAAGATAGACATGTGACTTTTTAGGATTAAAAAATGAATTTAAACTGCAGCCACGTCAGGTTTTTTTTTTTGGTACAGCACCATTTGTTCTATAACTGCATTTGAACGGTATCAGTATCGCAGGATATAAAAGTGCAGTCTATGACACTGAGTGCACCCAAATCGAATGTTATCAGTCCATTAAATGGACGCACTGGTACACACTCTAATGCTTCTCACAAGCATTAGAATCTCAAGTTCTAAGCATTAGAAGTTGAGATTCTAAAAAGTGGAGCTTTGAGATTTTGTTAAAGAAAAGAAAATGATGATCATAATCAGACTGTATTTTTAGCCATCAGTAAATCACGTAATAGCACAAAGCAAAAACATATAAGTAACATTAACATAACTAACACAACACTGTTTGCTTTCTACAGTAACAACCAACATGAAGGTAAAAGGCTGGCTGTAACTAGGCCAGCTGATAGCATTAATCGGGCACTGGAGGCTTCATCATGTCACATTTACAGTACAGTATGTACACTGGTCTCATGTACTGCATGTCAAGGAAACTGGACTCACATGTGAGCTAACAGTTTTTGCGGTAACTGATTTATTTTATCTTTGAGTTCATTAAAAAGAGATGAATCGGGGTTGATAACACTGGTCCTCAGCCTTGTTTTACATTAGATATAATAAAATATATTTCAAGCAAACGTACACGAATGAGAATTTCTCTGTGCTGAAATCTCCCATCCTGTTGGTTTGACCCACTTGGATGTAAACTGTGTTTTTATTCATGAAGTCCCAGTTTGAGGTTTGTAACCTGCTTTATTTTTATATCCGTGAACAAAGAGAGAGTCGATCAATCCCACCACCTGCTCCACCCCCACATCCTCCCATCCTCCATCTCTCTACCTCCTCTGGGACTGTCTGGTTACTGCGGCAACCGCATCCTCCAGGCATGAAAGAAAGGGAGAAAGAGGAGGAAAATGGCGCCAGCATCCTCTCAGTGTGTTTCTGGGGGTTTAAAACTACTTCTTAATACATATCTGATCAGCACCAGAGTGCATTATAAAATCAGCATCATTTATTGTGTTTCGGCTGATGTTAGTGATGTTGTACTGTTGTATGTGCAGCGGGGGAAAATGTGTTACATTTTGTCACATTTAAACATCTCGAGTTGGTGTGAAGCATGAAGGACGGCAGGTTTTACTGAAGCAGTTCAGTTTTGGGAATTTTTTAAATGCTGATTTCTGATGCACTTCGTAATTGATTTGTGTCAGTGTTTTTACAGTTCAGCTGCAGTTTCTATTGTGTCAGCAGGTTTCAAAATTATCCCTTTAGTTTCTCTTTCTTTTCTTTTTTCTTCTTCACCAGCTTTAACTCATCTTCATCTCCATGTTGCTTTTTCTTTTTCTTTGTTTCTGTCTGTACTTGGTCTTTACTCTTCTTCATTTTTTTGCTTTTTCAGTTTCTTTTTCCAGTTTTCCTTGTGTCTCTCATTGATCATTCATCTTTCCTTTTTTTACTCTAGCCATTTCTTTTGCATTTATTTTCTTCTATTCCCTTTCTTTTGTCTTCCTATTTCCTTTTTTCCCTCTCATGTGGTCCAAATGTTGACACCGGGTTTTTTTTCTCCCTCCCAGAGTCAATCATCAGTCCTGTCAGAGTCCTGTGAAGGTTAATAATATTCTTCGCCTTGACTCTAGCTAGACTGGATTATTGTATGTGCGTGTGTGTGTGTGTGTGCGCGCGCGCGTGCTGTGACGGTTTATTTTTTAATAAAGGGCCATTTTTCTCCTTTTTCTCTCTGATCTTCTCTTCCTGTTTCATCTCACGCAGTTGACTCATATTGGGGTCACATGCATCAGATCGGTTGTTTCCATAGCAACAGAGTTCCGTTAGCACTCGTTAAGTCTCCCTGTTTGATTGGCCCGTCTCTCAGGATCTGCTCTTTCTCCTCCTTACCCAGCATGCTTTGCAGTGACTGCGGCAGTGTGTGTGAGTGTGTTTCAGATGAAGAGGGAGGCAAAAAGAGCCATCACTCCATGTAAATGTGTCACCATGGTGATGGGGAGGGCGAATATGGGCATGTTACCCTGGTAAAGGGAATAGCCGTATATCCAAGGTCCTTGCTGGGGAAACACCAACACACACGCACACACACACACACACACCCACACACCCCTACACACACACACACCCACCAGCTGAGGTCTGCACTGTCGCGCGACCTTCACACACACATTTAGAACACTATACTTGTGAGGATGCTCACTGATAAACACGGTTCCTCACCTGCCCTTGTTTTTGTGACAGAATTTAAATATCAGTGATTAAATACGAGAATTTTTTTGCATATTAAAAACATTAAGTATGGCGTTAACTCCATTTACACATTTTACTGAAGTTGAATCTCAGTCAGTAGACATGGTGTTTGCTTGCTGTGATGATGGAGGTTAATGGTGTTCAACAGAGTCATACTGAAGTTTATGACCGCGATGACTATCGGTGCAGGTCAGTCATGCTAAAAACTGCACTATCGGTGCAGGTCAGTCATGCTAAAAACTGCACTATCGGTGCAGGTCAGTCATGCTAAAAACTGCAGTTCATCTAATGGCCGCTTGAGATTGTGTCCAAAAGTGAGACAATCTCCAGAGACTGCCATGTTAAAATCCCCTAATCTAAGATCTATTAGATTAGGATGCTGAGTCACTGACCCCTGCATTTATCATTGTCAGTAATAGTGAGTGTTTCTGTGCACCACAGAAAAAGCTATCTAGATACTGTCCTCTTGAGTGACTGAAGTGAACACATCTAGTCTTGGAAAACAACCATAAAGGCATGAAATAAACAACAAAAACAGGCATAAAACATCACCCAGGCTTTTAGTTTCGGGGTGTCTCTCTTTTGAGGGGCCCATTGTCTCATAATTCATCCACTTATATAAAGTATAAAAGTATGTTCATGCATAAAACAAAAAAAAATTAACACTGTGGACAGGAAGGGCAGCAGCAGGTGTGGGCATTATCAAATCAAAGTGTGGTGCAAATATTCAGTCCTCTGCAGCTCTTCTTGTAACATGAGAACATATCTAATAAAATCTGGCTCATACTACCCTTCGCAGACCTGCAGCTCTTACCCACAATCCCCTGAGAGGCATAGAATGGAGAGTAGAGGAGACGAGGAGGTCAGCTCCTCATAATGAATGCAGCAATGACATTTGCTGCACTGACTCCACATCTGCTGAGCTGGGCAGAAATCTGACAGCAGAAAATCCTTGAAAACATCTGAATAGAAAGCAGACGCAGGACAGGAGCGCGTTTATTAACAGCACACGGTAAAACAAACAAACAGCAGTGTGTGTCTCTGTCTGCAGCTTCTCTGCAGTGAAGGTCACACACTGGTTCAGTCATATGAGCCAACTGAGCATGTGCAGCTCTGACCCCAAACTGATGACTTCACTCTGTCACAGAGTCTGACATTCATATCTGATGTATCATAATAGAGGTCTAGTTGCAAAGTAAGAAGATGGAATGTTGTTTATCCCTTTTAATAAATCCTTTTTTTTTAATTGATTTAAAAGAAACTTACATTTTAAGTATTGAATAGTAAAGAACCAGTAAATATTTCTATGTACTGAAATTTTCACTCTAAATTTGGAGAACTGCATTTTGGGGGTTTTTTTGTTTTGTTTTGCTGAAGTCATTGATGACTGATCATTTCAAATCTGTTATCAAAAGTGTTTGTTATTAGAAACACAAAGAATTATGTGTCCTTCAGCATGTAATGCAGACATTGCTCACATATTGCACTGTTTCAGATAAATGACTTTAAGACCATTTTAAGGAGATGAGGTTGTTTTATGTGCGACACCCTTACAAAGAGTACTTCATTAGAGGTCTGCTGCAGAAATATGAGAACTGGCTGAGCGGAAAATTTGTTTCAGGATCAGCTGACTGGAAAGTGGGAAAAGCCAGAGGTAAATTTAGATAATATGTTATCTAACAGGCGCTCCCTGTCCAGAGGAGACGAGGTTACCCATCACTCATACTTTCCTCCCATTCAGCCTGGCGTGGTTTTAGTCGCTGCCTGTGTGACGTTACCAGACCTGCTTCTATCTTTTAACTCTCCTCTTATGCATGCATGTTCTTGCAGGAGGCGCTGCAGAGTGTGAAGATGGCCAATGCCGTGGCGTCCTACGACCAGTTGGCCCACCAGGTGGAGGCGCTCCGAAAGGAGAACTCCCACCTGAGGAGGGAGCTGGAGGATAACTCCAATCACCTGTCGAAGCTGGAGACGGAGACATTTGGCATGAAGGTCAGTGGCGATGCAAACACAAATCAAACTGCTCTGCAGCTGCTCCTTCCACCTACAGGCTGGGTGTAGTTTATGGGTTTGAAAAGTGAAGTCAGTGCAGGAAGTGTCTCAAACGGCACACGTTCTAATGACCCGCAGGGGGCGACTCCTCTGGTTTGAAAAAAAAATGATTGTATTTAATTTGGGCAAACAAAGTTACTGACCTATGACCTTGTGTGTGTGTGTGTGTGTGTGTGGTGGACCCCTACTGAAGGAAACTGATCTATAAAAAAAAGGTAATATTATCGACTTAAACATAAAAAAAACATTAAAACATCGATCACATGTTCCCAGAGTCACGTGTGCCCTGTTTGAGCTTGTTTATTCCATATTAAGATTATTTAGGATTATGTTTTCAAACTATTAATCCTGAAGTCAAAAACAAACCTTTAAATTCATAACCTCTTTTATATTTTTAACTTCTACAGCGTGCAATCAGAAACCTTCATCTTAAAATCATATCAGGTATTTCTATGTCAAAATAATCCATGAATTCACACTGAGAGCGAGAAGGCTGTAAATCAGGCCAAGACTCGAAGCACGCTGGATGTAAATCCCATCAGCTGCAGGCGCACAGACTCACATGTGCACGTTTACATGCACACACTGACTCACGTGTCCAGATGCTGAGAGCAGCTGGATTATGAGGCAGAGCTTAGCAGGCTTTAGTGTTAGAAGCAGGACACGGAGCAGAGGAGTCACACAGACAGCTGGAGTTCACTGCTGCACCGGATTCACCTGCAGCAGGTGAGTCAGCAAACAAGGAGCGACTTAAATATCAAACCTGAAGGATTAAAATTAGTTGATGAGAAGGAATAACTGTTTGTTGAGGTGATGATGCATCTGCTGCTTTTTGGGATTATTACATTTTTATGTTTATTACCCCCCCCCCCCGCCAGGGTTATATGGAGGCTGTCTGTACGGAACATTATTTGATTATACATCACTACGATGATTGTGTTGGTGTTAATAACCTGTACTGGTGTTTTATATGGATTCCTATTTATTCGAGTTGTTTCTTATATATTTTTCTAATGTTTTTTCTAATATTTCTCTTATACTTTTTGCATTGTGAGGAGCAGTGGTGAAATGTTTTTTTAATCTTTGACACTCTTGCCATGCCACCTGTGTGAGGTTTTTATGAATGGTCCTATCTATTTATATTTTATGCATTGGATTTTGACTATTCTGTATGACACACTCATGATTTCTCAATGGTATACTTTGTCCCATTTTTGGAGTGGTCAGTGAATGGGACCTGTCACCTGACTTTTAGGTGGTCAGGCGATTATTTAAACAGGGGTACAGCATGACCTTATTTAGTCTGAAGAAGGGCGCTGTGGCCCGAAACGTTACTGGATTGATTAAAAAAACTTTTCAAGGAGCTTAAGGGTGTGCGGACCTCCTAATTTTTTATTAATCTG
>VUQK01039290.1:0-14869 GCA_015106715.1 Bujurquina vittata
TATAAAAACTGGCTTGTTATTTTGTTGTTGTTTTTTCTGGCATGCCCCACTACTGAGGCTAAAACAGTTCATGCCCACAACCCCACACTTTAAACAATCTTTAAATCTAAGAAAGGACTCAAGTTGAATTGAACTGAATAAAAGTCAGTAAGACAATGTAAGTAAACTCGTGCTTGTTTGCTTTTTCCCCGCCGCCTATAAAAATCATATTTATTTAAGCTTCACTTTCCCTTGCTCACCGCAGGCCGATCTGCTGTGGCGCTATGACCCACCAATGGGGCTCGCCCCACAATTTGAAAACTTCTGATTTAAATAATGAGCATGTATGGTTTAACAAGTAATCAGTTGTTTAAATAACTACAAGTTTTTTTTCTCTCAGCTAATTAAACTTTTATTAAGCAATGAATCAGTTTGATGTGCAATGAAATGTATTTATTATGAGCAAATAATTAGCTTAAATAAACTGTTATTATTTGTATTATTATGACGCCATTTAAAACATGATTCTATTCACAGCAGTTCTAACAGAATATTAAATATTGGTTGAAGTGGGAAATGGCATTGAACTATAGAACTAAAGCATGGCGGGTGGGTTTTGTGTTTGTTTATTTGTTTGTTTTGCATTTTAACGTTTCACCAGGAACTTCCCACGCGTGAACCTTACGTACGCTCTGCGCTCCGCTCCAGCAGTTCTGCAGGCCGGGCTCCGGGTTTTGCGAACGGCCGGTCTCTGGTGGAAGCCTCGGAATAACAAAGACATGTTTGAGAGCAGCGGCAGGCTGGGCTAAGTGGTGACGTCAAGGAACAATGTCTCTCCTCCCGACACGCACACACGCGCACGCCAGCACGCAAGCTCGTCCCCTCTCTTCCTACTCTGGCAAGGCTGAACTGCCCAGAGGGAGGGCCGGTCAGCTCGCGGTGCATCAGATAGAATCACTCACTCCTCATGCTGTGCCTACATACAGGATGTGTGTGTGTGTGTGCGTGTGTGCGTGCGTGCGTGCGTGCGTGTGTGTGTGTGTGTGTAAAGAAATTTTAAAAGAAACAACCGAGTGCTGCGTAGTCACAGCAGATAAAAGCCACACAGGTAGACCTGCATGCATACTTTGCAAACAGTCTTTTTCTTGTGTGTGATAAGCATAAATGCAAGATCATCAGTATAGGTGATAAAGACTGACAAGATCAGAACTGCTGAAATGTAACTGACAGTTTCCCTTCACACACTGTCCTCAGTCCAGGGGTCAAATTCCTGTCAGCAGCTCCTCGTCCTGGCTCTTTTGCTTTTTTGAAAGGAAGGAAGAGACTGCCATCCTTGTAGCTTCCTGCCTGCAGGGTTCCCGACACTGATGCAGCACGGACCTAAACGGGGGGTATCTGCAGAGAGGGGTTGTGGAGGGGGTGTGTGGGTGTCTGTATCACACTGTGTCTCAAGGACACCCCAGCCCTCTGGTCGAAACAGCTATCCACACTGATGGGGACAAATGTGACCAGTGACATCACCGACTCTGGCAGTCACTCATTTTTATTTCAGGGGGCCTGTTTCTTAGACGGAGATTGGGCGAACAGTCAATGTCACAATGCTGTAGCTGTGAGCTCATGATGTGATTTTTTTCCTTTGGAAATGGCTTATTGAGATGACCCTTGTCTTTGTTCTGACACTACTTCTGTTATGGATGTTTTTCAACTGTCATGTTACAGCAGTAATATTGATGTGAACACTGTGATTCACATCAGAGAAAAAAAATATATATATGTAGATTTTTTTTCCTTAAATCCTCAGGGCTTCTTGTTGTCAGACAATTTGAGCCTGCTTCAATTTAAAAGAAGACAAATATAGGTTTCTTTATTACTCTTTCCCCAGAACTTGGGATCAGCAACTGACAGATCTATTGTTGGCTTTTGCCATTTAGTTTTCATTCTGATCATAATATTAGCGGTTCTGGATCATCCATCAAGGTTTTGTTTAATACCAACTCAAGGCGACAAGCCCTGTTATGGGTGTCAGGGGGCTTGCAGCTGGTCGGGTCATTCTCCGGTGGCACTCTGCAGTTCAAAGAACAGCTTGTTGTCAGAAGTCCTCACTTTCATGGCAAGGCATGCGCCTCAGCCTCTCCAAAATAATATGGCCAGATGGCTGCCAATAAGATGGATGGATTATAGGTGGGGTGACTTCAGCTTGACTTGGCTCTGTGTATAATTTCATACACGCAGCATTTCAAAGGCTGAGCAAATGCATCAAAGGAGAACAAAGAGGACTCACGGTGAAGCATGCTTCGACAAGGTTAATACATATTGCATTGTGTTGGAGTGAATCAAATTAACATATGAAAACTGTTTAGCCCTTTAAACATTAGTGAACATCAAGGCAAGCCTTGGCTCCTGACTCGTGCTCAAACACGAAATGATGTACATTTCCTTTGGCCACCGTTCCTCTGGTGACAAGGCTTCTCTCTATAACGGCGGTGCAGGAAGTGATGGATGCTGCTGGGGCTTCATGTTGCTACATGATGGAGGGAAAATTTCAGTTGTGCTGACATCAGCTCTCCCATTCACACAGAGGTGTGATGGTGGTTTATATGCCACCCTGCTGTCGCCACCATGACTGAGTGAGTGACAGAATGACTGATACGTCTTTCACAGGACAAAGACAAAACAATGTTTTCCACTGGTGTAAGGCGTAATGTGTTTTCTGACCCTGCTCCTAACCAAGTTTTTACCAAGGTGCAGCACTGCTATTTTGGTAAACAAAAATTTTTTTTACAAGTGACATAAAAATATACTGCTAGTAGTATCGTAGCAGTACACTCTAGTACTTTAGGAGCAATCCCGAGCTATTTCGTCCATAAATTCTGCAATGACTCTTCGGGATGCTTGTTTAGTGTTATTTATTGGATTAACCTTTCATAAAGTGGGAGTAGAAAGAAAAGAATCCCATGCAGTTTCACCACTTTGTCCATATATGTAGAAGCAATGCGGCAGATCTCATGTGAACACAAAACACTCATCACATTTTTCCAGATCCCACTTCAAGTCTTTAAATTGTTCAGGCTGCCTGATGATCACTAGAACTTTTTCCTCAATAAGTGACAAATCCATCCATCCATCCATCCATCTTCTTAACCATCCAGTTCAGGCTCATAAAGGGCTGCCATGGGGTGAAAGACACGGTGAACCCTGAATAGGTCACCAGTATGACTTAAAAGAATTTAGCAGACATCCAATTTATTTTCAATCACACCTGACAAATCGCCACATCTATAAAATGTAATTAATAGCCACAACCTGGTATGAGTTGTGGCTTAACATGGGTTAAACCCATGCAGAATATCCTGTTTTCAAAAAAAGAGATGTTTGTGTGTGAAAATGATTTAATTGATTGACCCGGTGACTGAATCCAGAGGAGGTTGAGACAAGGGTTAATTTTCAGGACAAGTAGAGAAGATGTGGGGCAGTAAATGGATCGTCTCCTACAGAGAAAAGGCAGAAGAGCACTATTTTAAAACAAGACAAGAGAAGTCTGGTTGAGTACACCATTGATTGTCTCTGGCTGTGAGAAGAACAAGGAGCAGAGAGAGGGAGGGAGGAAGGGAGAGGAGGGGAGGGACAGAAAAAAGATGATATGACTGCTGGACTCTGGAAGCTTGGACAGGCTTTTATAAATGCTCTCCCTCGCTCTGTCTGCGTGTTTGTGTGTGTTTCTCTTTCTCGGTTGAACTCTCCATTTCTCTTCTGTTTTTTATGGTGAATGTTGACTGAGCAGTAAGGCAGACAGCACGGCCCCCATGCTGACTAGTCCGACTGGCTGTGGGGAGCAGAGAGGCAATCAATGAGTGCTCACAATAGAGCGCCAGCATCCAGATAGCTAACAGCTCCCCGAGGCCATGGGAAATAGGTGGAGAAGAGGGGGATGACAGAACAAGGGGAAAGAAAGGAGGGAAAAGGCAGAAAGAAGGTAGAGAGAGTTGGGCAAAGAGATTTGTGCTTTAACACATGGGTGTTATGGGTTGTTTTCCAGCCAGTGGCAGAAGTAAAAGAGAAATAATAAAGAGGGGAAAAATACATGTTTGAAATACTAAAGGACACATTCCTTTGTGGTTGTTTATGTTCACTAAAGCATGTGTAACTTGAGGATTACACGCAGTTCAGGAAGCAAACTCTTGGCTGTATTCAAAGCAGCACTCTTAAGTTATGAGATGTGAAGTGAAGAGTGGTGGTGCGATGCTTGGGGTGATGGCTGCAGTGATAGCACTATTTTTAGTTGGCTTCTTCTTCCCCTCATTGTTGCATAGTTTGCATGTTTGCATACGCGCATGTGTGTGTGTGTGTGTGTGTGTGTGTGTTAGAGAGCGAGGGAGCGAGAGAGAGAGAGAGAGAGACTACTTAGAGAGAGAGACTTTTTTATACTATTATTATGCAATGCAGGATCTGACCTTGGCAAGAACATGAGCCAGAGGGATAGGGAGAGAGCTGAGTAAATGTGTGACCATTTCAACCTCTGTGTCATCCTTGACTGCACAACTAGCTACCTCACTAGTCACAGGGGAGCTCTCATGAGGACTCCGAACATTATTAATTCAGTTTATTCAGTTCCATAGGTTGCCTGCTCCGCGTGTTCCACTAACACTTGGCACTTGGCGCAAGGCTGGAATGGAAAAAGGGTGACATTTTGTGCTAAACTAAATATGGCTAATACTCTCTCAATTTGCTTGTTAAAATAGGTGAAATTCCCATCAAAAACACAATAATTACCTGGCATTTAAAACAGCTGTCAGTCGGAATCCTCTTATTGCTGCAAGGAACCCTTGACCAGAGTTAAAAAGGAAAACAGGCTGGCAGACAAGCCACCTAAGCTAGTGCCTATTTCTCAGGATGACATTAATATAATAGCGCTGGTGCCCAAAACAACTTTGTATTGATTCGCATAACCTTTTAAGCCAGTCGATTGCTGCACTCTAACTCAGAATGCTTTAGCATGGCTATGTTTTCAAGCAAGGATTTGTTGCAGTGTTGCATGTTAAATATTATGTCTGCTGTTGTCTTTTTTTTTATTTAATTTTTTTATTGTTTTGTGAGTAGGCTTTCGCATTCGTATAAGTTGTTAAAAGTAAGCAATGCCATGTAAGGCATCTCTTCCTGCCATGGCTCTTTTAGTATCACGACCCCTCGAAGTTTAAGTATTATTTAAAGCTATAAATACTTATGTAACGTCTGTTGTAATGTGTGTTATTCTTGATGTGCTGACTCATGCTCTTCTTCTTTTCAATGGTGCTCTTGCTTCCCAACTCACAGGTCATGGTGAGTCATCCTTAAACACAGAATCTTGGGATCTTGAGGGAGTTCACAAAAAAAGCTGAATGGCCAAAGACACTGGGGTTGTTTGTAAGTTTATGGCATACTCACTGCAGTTTCCACTTGAGTGTTGGGGTGTTTAACAGGGATTCTGCCTCTCATGCACCTACACTAAAACAGCGCACATGGAAACAACGCAATGTGACACTAATAACAACCACATAGTAGTTGTTATTGTGCTGAAGCTGAACGTTTGTGGGACATGTTTACAAAAGAATCTCCACCCTTTCCTTCTTTCTAAGAAACCCTGTGTCATTATTGAGGTATTCGAAAGCAGATGTTGACTTTTCTGGTTTGTTTTCCCACCCTCTGGGGCAGTCACATGAATAAAAGGAAATCACAAGCAGTGTTTTGCAAATTTGATCTGGGGAGGCCATTCCATGACTGACAGTGTTCCATTGTGTGCTTTCCTATCCAGATATGTTTTTTCTGCATTAGCATGGGACCACTGTCATGCTGACAACTAAAGTCGTTGTTAATCAGACACTTTCCAGAAGGTTTTGCATAGTCGATCATAATCATAATTTCAATACAGCCCCAAACTATGACAGAGCCTCCATCGTGTTTTACAGATGGTGGTAGACACTCACTGTTGTACCTTTCTCCCGCCTTTCTGAGTACCTCAGCCTTTACTCACTGTTTCCCATCCTTAAGAATGACTTCCTGACATCCACCCTTCCACTTGAGAGCATTTTTGATGAGGCTTCTGCAAAGCGTAACTGAAAGGCCAGATGCGTCTCTCAGTGCTGTGGGAAATGACTTTCAGACACTCTTCATCTGCTGTAGATTTTCAGGCCTCCTACTTCTTCTTTTGTCCTCCACCTCTACAGTTTCCTCAAATTTTCTAAGGACACACTGCACACCATGCCGATTTATGAGAAGTGTTTAGCTAACAGCTCTTTAGGAATCATCTTGTTGCAAAAAAAAAAAAAAATACTATTTCATGCCTGTCAAATTCTGTTATCTTTGGCAGTTTTTGTAGACGAAACTAAAGAAAAAGGAACAAATTACATGTTTTTGTGACAGGCTGCTAGTAACAAAGTGCCCAAACATACAGTTTAAAATTGTTTCTTTGCTAAGTTGTGTTTTATGTGTAGACACAACACTGATTCATCTCTCTTCAGTTAGGTACCTTTTTATGCGTGAATGATTCATAGGTCAGTGTTAAGTGGTTTAACAAACAAAAGAAAACATTCCTCTGAAAATTGTCAGGTATGAGGACTGGACTGAAAATGAGTGAAAAACAAAGAGAAACTTTGAAAGACTTTCAGAAAGCTTGGAGAATTATTGCACAAGACCAGTTTAAAAAAAATGCCAAGAAGGTCTGGCTCCTTGGAAGCAAAATACAAAGAAATGAGGTGCTCAAGGGTTTGGACAGTTCTCTATATGCTGCAAACAAAAGTGTGCATATTTACATATTAATGTGGATATCAGAGAACTGAAGGGGACTAAAGTGGAAGAAGGCATTCATGACACTGCAAGATAACGCTCACAATGTCTACTTAACAGCAGAAACACAGCCGGTAGTCTGCTTAAGTCTGCTCATGTTATAGAACCTACCACACTCTAGCTTGCCAAAAAACTCTGACAGCCTCTCCTGTGTCTTTGGAGGGAAAGTGCTTTGTACCACAGATGAAGCTCGGAGCCATGAAGCAGCAGGAGGAGGTATTGAATCTCCTCCAGAAAAAATAAATAACGCCCTTGTCTGCAAGTGACCAGTGCTTGCTTCCAGACTTTCAAGGCAGCTCGAGTTACTGTGGCCCCTAAAAGGAGCAGACAGGTTGTGTCTGAGAGAAATACCTTCCCACAGATGACATCATTGTGCAGGAGAGCGAGGCACAGAGAGAGCCAAGGATGGCTCCACCACAAAGGCTCGATACTCAATCAAAACATAAGATCATGTCCTGATGTTTTTCTCCTAACACATCTAACTGCATGATGTTATCTCTGAAAACACTGTGTCCTCTGTCAGACAGTTTGGTTCTATTGCTGACTGATCAAGACCCTTATTACGCTGTTATGTGTCCATGGAGAGGAAAGCTCCAATCTTCAATTATTAGTATTCAAGAGGCATGAAAACATGACCTTAATTCCCCAGAGTGGCAATGCTCAGACAGTTCACTTTGCTATTTAATATGTGCAAGCTCACATACACACACACACACACAAAAGATGGTGTGATCTAACAAGGCAGTCTTAGAGATGAGTCTATTGTGTGGGTTGAAATTAGCTCCCACCACCCTTCTCCCAATGAGGGTGGTCTCCCCTGGGCGCTGTGGATGACATTAAAGGGATTTGTCCATGAAGATCTGACTCCATTACTGCAGATAATGCTCTGGTAAGACAACCACAGAGATCAGAGAGAAAAGTGTGCCGCTCCCAACTTGTAATCATGTGTATCTTAATAATCTGAAACGGACTCATCTTTTCATCTACTTCATCTTCACTTGTTTTGCAAAGCGGCACAGAATCCCAGAGGTTAACAGAGAGAGAGCTGTGAGAGGGTTTAGTCTTAAATGCTGGGCATACAGTTAGGTGCCTGCTATTAAAGGATGGAGGTAAAGGGTAAAACCAAAACATTTAAGCCAAAGAAAACAATAGAAGACAGCACCACCTGCTGGTTTTGTCTAGCCAGTGGTGTGGGGGTAGGAGGGTTGATATGAGTGGGTAAGTGTGTCCAAACTTTTGACCGGTGCTGTACATGTACACAAAGGTCAGAGTGTACTGTGAGTGAATGGGTTGCTGGAGTTGCGGAGCCTAAAGGCTGTAACAGTTACAGTGTAGCTTGTGATCAAAGAGTGCCAAGTTAAAACCCAGTGAAAAAGAAAGACTTTAATGCCCTCTACTTTATCAAGTTTGAACAACGGAACCAAGAGCCAGAATGGACAACTGGTTGTGTTCTGTGACTAAGCAAACTAGAACAGGACGTTCAACCAAATGTTCCTGTACAAACACAAGTAAAAAAATATTCTGTCCTACAGTGGTCATTCATGCTCTCACTCTGTTGTTGACACTCCCGCGTGATGTGACGCAGTAAATGGTGTTTTAGCTGTGCAAACATGGCAGCGAGAATGGACTCTGGACCTTATTTACCAGTGAGCTGTTAACCTCCCAGCCACCACCCACCCACATGTTGCCACATATGGGACCTACTGTACACAAACAGAAAAATGACTCATCCTTGTGTAAGGAAAGGAACCGCCCAGGTCCTTCGCCCGGCAGTATCAGTATGCCTGCGTCTATATAGCACCTGACCCTACACTCAACTCGCCACAGCTCCCTTGTCCTCATATCCTAATGCTGTTTGGAATGTGTTGCCAAGCAATGGTCTCTGTAAACACAGCACCTGGCAATTCTGACAGGAAACCTCCGTAGCTCTGTGGAAAATTAGATGCCATTATGCCGTGCACACCCATTTGTTCCGATAACTGGATATCTGTGCATGGGATCTTTCTGTCAGTCTCGGCTGTTTTGCTTCTACTGTAGCACCGTACTGTTTTTGCGATTTTGTACATTTACAATAACTTTTTCTACAACCTTATCTCTATGTGTTGGTTAATGAGCTCCTAGCATCAGCTCCCATTCCTCCTCATTACTATAAGCAAGCTTTCACCAATTAACTCCCCCTCTGATTTGCACAACAGAGGTGGCCAAGAAAGTGCCATTACTGAACCGCCGAGCTGCTTATTCTGTCCCATCAATTTCCTGTTATTGTTGGCAGTTGAGCTGAAGCCCCAGTATTGATCTCTCACCCTGGGAGAAGATAAGGTGGGGAATCGAGATGGATTCTATATCTATTATCTAATGGAATTCCTCCTCCCAGAAAGGGCTATGGATTTTCTGCCATTGGACCTGCGAAAATGTGTGTCTATGTGGGCCTCCACTTGTGTGTGTGTGTGTGTGTGTGTGTGTGTGTGTGTGTGTGTGTGTGCGTGCGTGCGAGTGTTCCCTCTTCAAGCACAGAATGACACTTTTGTGGGATAGATTAATGCAGCAAGCAGAATATGGCGGAAAGTGGCACTGAGGCTTTACGAACTGTTGAAGCATTCAGGGAAATGCACTCTCTATGAATGTGTATTGACCTGCTGCTCTTCAAATGGCCCTCTCAGGGAAGTGCAGATACATAGGCTCTCATGTGTGGAGTATTGCATCAAATTTTGACACAGAGTGGGGCTGTTATGGTGGCTTTCTGTAGACTGCAGCTTGTATATATCCAGAGGTATTACTTTCTCAAATGGCATTCTTCTTAAAGGGTTTATAACATAGGTATTATATCAAAGGCAGATGTAGCCACAGTGGCCTCACTCAGCATATTGGGTTTTTTTTTTTTTTTGGAGATTGAAGTACATTGTGACAGTGTAAGGCCAACTGAATAAAGGCCTCATTTGCACAGACCTAGAGACCGGTCTGCAACCATGTGACAACCATCGGTTGTGAGGGGAAAATGAGTATAGTTGCAACTGGTTGCTGGAGGTTGAAGGCAGTTGCTGGGAAAATGATTACTAAATCCCCTACTGCGTCATGCGGTCTACGGACCAGTCAGTGCCCCCCTGGCAATCACCTGTTTCCAGGGTAAAACTTAATTCTACAACATACAGTAGCAGTCAAAAGTTTGGACACACTTATCCATTCATATGAGTGCATTAGTTAAATTAAGGATTCCATGTTATGTCCAATAAAGTTACTAATCATGACTTTCATCCATTAAGGTGAAGTTGATATTTATTCAGTATTCATAGTTAAAACTGCATTAACTGTATTTGGTCCTTCAGTCAGCTTAAAACACAACAGAGGATGTATATGGCAAACTCTGCAAAGAGTTTACTATTTATACTCCCATTAGGTATGCAGTAACATTATCCCTCATTTGGAGTCTTGATTGCATCCCTCAGTCCTGGTGTATGCCGCAAATGGAAACAACGCAGTTCAAAACAAGCTGCAGGAGGCAAAGCAAAAGCAAACAGTTGAAAGCAGCACAACATATTTTATTTGGAATAAAATATTTCTTTTAATCCATTGTTAAAATAAACTATTCAAGCCTCTATATTTAAACCTTTTTTTTTAACCTATTGCAGTAATTTTCAGAAGGTTAGAGGTCAAGTGGTCCATTGTTTGGGGTGCATCTCATGAATTTAGAGGGCTAATACCACAGAGTAAGTTTCACGCCGGAGAAGAAACTCGGGAACCAAAGCTTGTCTACAAAGAATAAGCAAACAGTTTAGTACGTACACAGGCTGGCATAGCACAAAGTTGTGTACCAGAAGATTAACTGTTGGCTAATAGCACTGCAACCTAAAGTGTAGAAAAGATGTTTATACAACAAGATCACTGTGCTAGAGAGCACTATTTTTAATTTCTCTTTCTTTGCTTTTGTGTCACATCTCTTAATCCCACCTTATCAGAGCATCACATATGCTGTGCAGATTATCCTCTTTTTTAATCACACATTCACATAGGCTGACCCTACAGAGATAGCACATCTGATTTTCATTGTCTAATATCCCATAGACATTAAGAAGAGTTTCATCCCCTTCAAAAAGCAAATGCATGAATGAGAAGGGAGCTGCTGGAACCATAATATTTCTCCATCCCATTATGACTTGATTATCTCCCAAAGAGAACAACTAAAAGGTGTTTGGATGGTGCTGGAAATAATGAAGAATCAGCAACAGACCACCATGATAGCTTCCAATAACTATACTCAACAATATTACAAAGAAGCTTAAATCAATGTGCTGTGCAGCAGAATGCAGGTGTCTATGTTCGGGGATGATAGGTCCCTGTGTAATCAAGCTGTGGCACAGTTGTACGGTGAATATTGTCATTCTGAGCGACTGCTGATAAGACGGCACCTGCTTTACAACACGCAGGGGACAGAGCTGCAGTGTTTTTTGTGCAATCAAGGGAAGGGAATTGAAAACCTGCTTTGATTACAGTATATGAGCAGCTACAGTTACTTTACTGTACTGAATGGACAGATAAATACACTTTCTTCTGCCGTACAGGCTGAAACCTAGAAGACAGAAGTCGGTTCTGTAATGGGGAAGGTGATAGCATTAGTGGGTAAATGAATGTCAGCAGCAATTAGAGGCCTACCTAATAGCATCTAACAGAGAGACCAGAGCGCACACGGGTCAGGAGTTTACCATGTATCACCAGCATTACATCCACACAGAGCCGATACTTTCAGCCAAGGACGTCTCGAGGGCAGGGAGGCAGCAGGACAAGGAGGCGATTAATGTGCATACAGCGGAGGCTAACAATAAAATACAAAAAGGTACTATAACTGAATAATTCCCTGAAGGGTATGCGCAACAGCTTGTTGTCCTTCATCTTCAGCTAGAGAAGGCTTGTTGCTGGGTTTGAGCCCTGGATGTTTGTGGAGAGGCTGAAGTAGGTTCAGAAATTACGGTTATTAATGCTGTAGACATGAGATTGGTAGAAAAGGAATAGAATAGGACACCAAAATTGTCAACTGGGGGTCTGAGAACACACACTTCAAATAAAGATACTGTGTAAAAGGCTTGCGGTACCTCTGATTTCATTTTATTTTAGAAGGGAAATGGGAAATTGGAATAGCAGTTTATTGAAATGTGCAAACAACCATAGAAATACAGTATATGAGGCAAAAACAAATAAATAGTTGTAGGAAGTCTGAGCTCTGGGGAGACCAATCCATGATTTATAGTTTTCCGCTGCATGTTTTTCTACCCAGGAATGTTTTCACCGCACTGGCAGTGTGTTTGGGATCACTGTCATGTTGAAAAATTAAGCTGCTGTCAATCAATTGCATAGTGGATCCAAATCTGGCTGCACTTTCCCCCCCATTTATAATTCCAATAATTTTGAGAAGATTCCCAACACTATTGACTGAAATTCAGGCCCAAACCATGACAGAGCCTCCATGTTTTACTGATGGCTGTAGACACTCTGCTGTAACGCTCTCCTGACCTCTAAAGTAGATATTAATGACAATTTGAACCAAATTTTTCATATTTGGATCCATCACTCCATCAGACCTGTTGCCGCTGATTTTCAGTCCAGTTCTTGTGTAATTTGGCATACCTCAGCCTTTTCTCCCTGTTTCTCTTCCTTATGAACGGCTTCTTGACAGCCCCCCTTCCACTGAGACCATTTCTGTTGAGTCTTCAGTGAACAGTAGATGGGTCAGCTGAAGAGCCAGATGCATCTCTCAGGTCCTGTTTCAGGTCTTTGCTGAATATTTTCATATTTCTTAAGGACATGGCTTAAAGATATTGTTCATCTGCCTTAGATTTTTTTTTTTAGAGCTGTCACTTCTTTTTTTATTATTATTATGTTTTTTGTTTTGTTTTTTTACAAATTTTCCAAGGACACACTGCACACCGTGGAGAGATTAGACAAGTTTTCAGCTAATAATTCTCTGGGAATTACCTTGTTGGTGCAGAAATACTATTTTATGCCTGTCCATCTGTGTTATCTTTTTTTCACAGATTGAACTAAAGAAATGGGAATGAATTATGTGTTTTTGCAACAGGCTGCTAATAACAAAGTGCCTTAAGATACGATTTAAAATTGTTTCTTTGCAAAGCTGTCTGTTATGTGTAGACACCACGCTGGTTCATCCCATGGGTTAGGTGCCTTTTTTGTGCTTGAATGATTCCTAAGTGGGCTCAAAAAATCATTTGAAAATGGTCAGTTACAAGAACTGGAATGAGAACTGATGAAAAATTAGCCAATGTCCAAATAAAAACATTGAAAGACCTTCAGAAAGCTTAAACTATTGCACAAGATCACTTTGAAACATTACAAGAAAGTCTGGCTGCTTGGAAGCAAAACATAAAGACATAAAAGGTGGCTCAAGACTTTTGCACAGCATAGTATCTGGCAATACAGAGGCAGTACAATAACTGATCTGTACGGTGGCGGTTTAGGCCATCGTATAAGAACTAACAAGTGGGAGCAAAAATATGGCCCTTTTAATGTTAAGCACTAATATTAAACCACTATTACTGCAGCACAAGCCTGGACAGGGAATTATTTTATTAGAAAAATAAACAAAAGGATATTCAAAACTAGAACACAAGCAGAAAGAAAGAAAGAAAGAAAGAAAGAAAGAAAGAAAGAAAGAAAGAAAGAAAGAAAGAAAGAAAGGGGCTTTAGCTGCATATTTAGAGGTTTTCCCATGGGTCTGACACACTGGGCTAATCTCAACTCATGCTGACACAGTGTCTACCTGCAGAGAAGGTCCAGGGATAGAAAGACAAAAAGAGCAAAGAGACAGGGGAAGGATAGTGTGTTAAAAAGAAGGATGTGTATGTGTGTGTTGGGGGGTGCTAATGATGAGTGGAATGACGGCGCAGCAGCAGTAAAAGAACAAAGAGGATACAGTGATGAGGGCTGAGATGATGCACTGCTACTTAAAGCTGTGACATCCTGAGAAATGTAAAATAAAATGCTGTAGAACTATAAAACAAAACACATGTATGGATTTTAGATGGAGGTTTAAACTATGATGCTCTCATTCTGCATTTCAGCCCAACTACGCACCTTTTCTGCTTGTCATTGCTGAAGTGTGTAGGAGGCAGTGGCAGAAGATGACATCAAACTTAATTAGATATAATTATCCTTTTCTGTATCTTCGCCCTCAAGACCCCAGAACTACAGTGTATCGCATACACTCCAAACAATGCTCACAGCGCCCTCTTTTGGCAGGAAAAGCCTCCTCTGATGCTGATGTTTACTAGCAGTCAATGGGCCATATGGAAAGTGAAGAGGCTCCAGTTTTGACACCATTAGCTTTAATCGGTCCCTTGGTGCAACATGTCTGAACACACTCTGTACTCTGGCGCCGAGCAGGATAGTTTGTCACCTCCTCTGAACATTTAAAACTGCCTCTAATTGTAGAGGAGGAGCGGGTCGTGTGCTCTAAGTGTAATATAATATTATCAAACTACAAAAAAAAAGAAGCACAGAAAGACTGGATTCTGCATACTTGGAGAACGACCTACCATATGCCAGAAAAGGGGGTTTATCTGTGTAGACATATGATTTGACTTTGATTTGAGGCTTTTAATCTTCCGTCTGTCATATGTGAATCTGATCCAATTCATAATTAACGTCATATTGCTACAGTAGTGTACTTTTTAACAACTCTTGTTTTTTCAAGATTAGAGACATGAAAAAGAAATCATGCTGCATAATTATAGGCTTGAAATGTGACTAACAGGATTTTAGCATTATGGATGCCAACTCTTCTCACATGACTTAGTACGTATAGGGTAAATCAGCCAAAATGCAGCTGAGATAATGCCTTGACATTTACCAGGTGCTGCCTTTAATGGTAGTTTAATAGGCTCAATATTATATATGTATATTTTTCTTCTCAGTAAAGCTAACTTACTCATTTCCAAGATTCTTACAGATAAAAATCCTTCTTGTATCCTATAATAATCGCCTGTGTCCATGGTAACCATGTTTCCTCTGGCACCAAGGAGCTCAGGTGCACACTCTTCCTCCACACATGCTCACTCTCTTCCCT
>VUQK01039292.1:0-13547 GCA_015106715.1 Bujurquina vittata
CAGGTTGATTTGCTTTCTTTCTTCCCCTGCACACTTATTACCGTAAGCCTTGGACCATTTCAGTGTCCTTGAAATCAGCCAGCCGGCACTTTGTAGCAACGAACAGGATTTATGAGTGTAATTACCCGAGGCCCGTCCTAGCCACCCAATTCTCCTCCTTTAGACACAGGAGCAGGAGACACACATGTACTACAGTTACGTCTTAAGTACGCAGTTTGGGTCATGTGTAAGATTTTCGTTGCTCAGTTACGAGCAAACAAGTAAGTTCTATTTCTATTTTGGGGGTTCTCATTTTGGTTCTCATCTTAAATGCAGCTTGCTGTCTGTAAGCTGAGGCCTCCGTCACACACAGAAACATTCTGCCAACCACTGATCCTTTGGGGAAAATGTGCTTCCTGTGGTTGGCTGCTTGGTGAATGTGGAGTTGGAGGTCGCGGGCAGTCTGGAACATGAAATTGGTTCCAAAGGGGCGTACGGTGCTGCACCGAAAACCTCAATTGCTTTGGTCGCCGGGGGGTTGCCGCAGGTGGCGGTAGTTACCATGGAAAACACTAACATGTCTGCAAACACTCAGAAAAATTTGAAACTGTGAAAAGTGGGAAACTAGAAATAGAAAAGTTTCACCTTCAAAATAAAAGTTGCACCTTTTGAAATGTGTTGGTTGTAGTGGTGCGATTTCACATGTTGGCAGCCAGAAACCAGTCTGCAGCAGGTCTGCAGGTGGTCTGCAGGCAGTCTCCAGCCGGTCTGGAGCAGGTCTGCAGGTGGTCTGCAGCCGGTCTGCAGGCACTCCACAGCTGGTCTGCAGCCGGTTGGGAAATGGAACATTCTTCCTTAGCAGTGGTGGTTTCCAGATGACCCCTGCTCTAGGCCCATGTGACTAGCTGCTAACTTTATCTGGGTATGTGGCTGATATTAGCGTGTATCTTCAGCCTGCTTTCCGCTGCTCCCTTTGGGGTCGCCACAGTGGATCATCTGCCTCCATCTCACCCCATCCCAGCATCCTCCTCTGTCACACCCTCTACACGTCCTCCTTGAATGCTGACGAGCCTTCTTTGGTATTTGAAAACTGCTGTCAGGATTCACTAAAGAGGCGCAGTGACACTGCAGTGACGGGAAGAAAGCAGCTTTTTTAGCAGCTATGTGATTTATTAAGCTTTATGGTGTGCAGTATTTATTGACATGGCGGCTGGGTGTGCTACTCTAAAGTATGATCAGAACAATATACAGCTTCCCCCCCGGGGGGGGGGCCCATCCTTGGAGGTTGTCACTGTGTATGTTTCTGCTCCTGACAGAATATTCTGTATTAGTTTTGTGAGATTACAACAGCTGCTAATTTCGGCTGCTTTGGGTGAATTGAGTTGATCGTTATTATAATAAACCAACAACTTCCAATTGCACATTATTGTCATTATTGACTTTCCACTGCCATCAATCTGTCGGCACCTCGGTGTGATTTTCCTCTCATCTACGAATCATCAGAGTCAGCTGTTGTATTACATTTTTATTTTTCACAATAAACTTTAGGATGCAGCTGAAACGTGTTCAGTTTGGTCACGAGTTGCTTTGACTTTGAGGCCAGCGAAGTCGTTAATGCAGAGCGGTGCTTGCAGGTATCAACAGGTCTGCGTGCAGCCTGGGGGCTGAACTCTGTCCCGGCCTGCAGCTCCTGCTCTGCCGGATTCCTCGGAGCACTTTGACTGCAGCTTTGCTCAGCGATGGGATGATTTCTGAGAAATCTCCTTTTATAATATGTGAATATCAAACCACATCAAAAATAATCGCTTTAATCAAATTAACTGCTTAAAATATTTGATGCGCCGTGCTCATTTATGGATTTTGTGGACCATGAAAATGTGGCATGCCTTAGTAAAACTTGATAAAGTTATTATAGAAGCAAAGTGCAGTAACATCCTGTCTGCAGAAGAGCCACAGGTGTGATTTGGAGTTCACCTGAACCTAAAACAGGCCGTTTGTCTCCGTCATCATCATTTGTTTGCCGCTCTCTACGAATCAGAACAAGGTGTCAGTGCAACAGGACTGGTTAATGCGCATGTTATCAGAACCCCCCCATAGATTTCTGAGCTCTGCTTTACTGTGTTTGGAAATGATTGCATTTTCAGCATGTCAGTTCAAGGACAACCATGTTTCTACCTCCACAGATTGTTCAGAATTTGATCATCAGCTCAGCTCGGAGGCATCGATCCTCCTCACAGTATTTATACGTCTGTGCACACAAATCCTTGTTTTATGCTTGGACGCATTTTCAGTGCTGAAAATGCATCTACTGCGTAAAACTGTTTGCCTTTGGGAGGCTGGTGCACAGGGGGGGTTCAGATGTCAGGAGACGCAGGCTAAGGTTTATAGAGACACCGGCCAGTCTGAGCCTTGCAAGTGCATTTGTAGTGAGATTGCATCCTGCAGACACTCGTGCACACGCATGCAGGAAGGAGCGGTAGTTGAGTCGCCTCGTCCTCCCACCCGCCTCCCATCCCCTGCTGGCGGGGGTCAAACGCTGAGCCGCATTAAATGGCTTCTGCTTGATTCTGGATTTGAGGATTTTTACAACCTTCATTCATGTTTTTGCAACAGCTTCGTCTCCCCAGACCTCTGCTGACTGAACACATGGCAGCGTGCATCTGCGAGGAGCCGAGTCTGCAGCAGACCTCCAGCAACAAGCAGTGCCATAACACCTCATGCTTATCTTCCACTTAATCTGAAATTTCAAAGCTTTGGTCATTTATTCAGAAACAGTAAAAGATGCAAAATATTTGAAAACACAAAACAAATGCTGCTGCTTTTTTATTAATGCATGACTATTTGTTTTTACATGGAACAGAAGGACAGAGCCTGATACACGAGTTCATGTGGATGCCATTTTAATATTTGAATGCTGCGTTTCGAGGTCACTCAAATGTGTCCAAGACAAGAAGTTATCTCGTGTGTGCGCGTTGTGGGCATGAAAATGCGTCCTTGTTTTCCTGCTTCGGAGTTCTTAATTGCTTTTATTAGTTCCAATGTTCCACATCTGCTGGCAGTGAGAAGCATGAAAGGCCGGACAGTTTGAACTCGGAGCCGTTCCTCTGATGCTGGACTTCCTGTAATTAATATGTCAGAAACCGACAGACGTGACAGAATGTCGAGAGCGTGAATGAATCATTAAAGGAAACGGACGGAAGAGAATAAACGTGTTCATTGTGGTGGGACGTCAGTGTGACGTAACTGAAGGACGAGGCAGGGAATATTATAATGAACAAAGACAGAAACTGGATCACGGAAAAAATCCGAAGCACGATTATTTCACACGATTACTCGCTGTGAACACTACACAGTGAATGCTTCGAAAGGAGACCATTTCTACAATCTCTGAGATTACATTCAACTTTATGAATCATCAGAAATAAATGCTAAATTCAAAATAAAATACAGAATATATAAATAAAATATAAAAATATAAATGCAATATAATGAATACATTACAAATTAAACACAAAGTAATAAATGCATGGAACGTAATGCCAGTTATCAACTAATAATACCAGGAAAAAAAGTAACCAAATTGTTTAGACCAAATTAATTTGCTCACATTTTAGAGCCACAGCGCGCTGACAGATCCCGCGCGTGTTTTCGTAGGTTTGGATTTAACATGGGCGGCTTCTGGGGGGGGGCAGTCAGGGTCCGGTGCGGCGCTGATTACGTATCATTTGGGATATAACGGACCTTATTTGATATTTCTCAGGAGGTGCAGGTCAGGT
Organism: Bujurquina vittata; assembly: GCA_015106715.1. Classification (NCBI taxonomy): domain Eukaryota; kingdom Metazoa; phylum Chordata; class Actinopteri; order Cichliformes; family Cichlidae; genus Bujurquina; species Bujurquina vittata. The sequence continues at coordinate 3,756 of VUQK01039292.1, forward strand.
TATGTATGGAGGACCAAAATTGACATATTGAGAAATCAAAGCAGAAATCTATATATGACATGATGCACGTGCACAGCCGTACGGGCCGTTAAGGCCGCTGGCCACTTACACAGGTTACATTATCGGGATATTCCAAAATACGGGCCATCTTTTTTCTGTCAGAAACAGATTCCTCGAGTGTTTGTCGTGTGTTTTTATTGGCTCACTCAGATCAGCTGGTTGTGTTTGTAGTGCCCTCTGGTGGACAAACTCTGCAACGTCAGCACTCGTATCATTGCTGAAGGGTGTTTCTCCCTTCTTTACTTTATCAGCTGCTATAAATGCCGATACCGACGGATGGGAACATGAAGTGTGTGTATGTGCGTGTTGTATAATTGATTTTAGTTCATTACACAATTAGTTGGCAGCTGTGATAGGCTCCTGTCCCTCCATGACCCTGAATTGGATGAGCTGAATAAAATGGATTCATTCCAGTGGTAAAGCTAATCTAGCTGTGGCTCAGCGGCCTGTTAGGCTGTTGGTGGTCTTTGTCTACTGGACTGACATGGGTAGGTTGGCAGCACAGTGTAAATGATTTGGCTCTTTGTTGGGTGCACCTGGACAGTCAGCCTGGTGCTTTGGCCATCATCCCTCAGACCAACAGGCCTCCCCTCTCCCCTCTCCCCTCCTGTCTCTTTATCAGCCCAGCCTTTCAATACAGCATCAGTGCTTAATCAATACAGCATTTGCACTCTTTCTCTGATCAGCAAGTTTAATCCCTGCCGACCTTGGCTGCAAATTCCCCAGCAGTAACTGGCAAGTGGGAAAGCATTTCTAATGCTTAATTACATTACCTGCTTAAACAGAGCGGGGCAGAGAACAGCAGAACAAACTCGATCCAGCGGCCGGCCTTTCTTCACCAATGTGCCAGCAGCCGGCTTGTGACCCGGACGAGCGGCAGCAGCACTTTAGCCTCAGTGTTGGAGCGGCGCTATCTCCACCTCAACACAACATGAACTTTATGAAGACATAAAGAGTTCAGGGCTCCTCTGCTGCTCTAAGCACTTTATTTTTTATTTTGCTTTAATAATAAGTTAATCTCCAGGGACATTTTCAGTCTTTAGATGGGACACTTGACATCAGTCAACACTAGCTAGCAAGGCCGATCCAGTAAATCATTTTAATTACTTTAGATTGTATTTATTTGATGTGAAGCGGCTCCATAGTGTTTGCCTTACAAGTGAAAGATCCCCCGTTTGAACCTGAGAGGAGACCCAGCGTGCAGAGAGCAGCTGCATCTTTATGTGACTTCAAACTAAAAGGACGCTGGAGCTGCCCCCCCCAGTCACGCGATGCCCCGCAGTGCCTCCTACTGGCAAGTATGATATTACGCTATTCAAGCCGCTTCAGCCTGCATACATTTGCTGGTGCGTGTGCTGCTTTGTGACCCACCTCGTGATAGTTTGCTTATTTCTGACTTTCCAAACATGCACCGCATCTGCAGGCGGAATTATTATCATTAATTATACTTCCTGTTGTTGTTGACCATTAACAATGGCTCTGTTATTAATGAAGGGTTGTAAAGTCAAATCCACGGACACACACACACACACACACACTCTCAGCTGGCCTAAACCAGGTTAGAGGATCACAGCGCTGCATGTAATCTCCTGCCTCACAGTTCACTCACCCATCTGAAATACAAAGCAATTACTCAGCAGCCCCATCGTTTCCTCTGACCCCCCCCTGTCTGCCCCCCTCCCTGCCCTCATCTCATGAGTGGATGTCTGTGTGCTATTGTTCTCAGATTACAGGCACATAAGCAAATCTGTCGCCTTTATGGAGGGGTGCTTTTTCATTTAAATGTGATGAGCGCAGACAGGCACAGCTCATTCCAGCAGGGCTCCGAGCTGACACCAACAGAGTGGGAACATGGAGCAGCAGAGGAGCTCGGATCACGGATCACGGGACGATCTGCCCATTCAGATTGAGGCTGATTAGAATCAGCTGTGTAGCTTTTTGTTAATGAAAATTTCATTTCATATTTACTGTGAAACACTGCCTGGTGCTGCAGGTCATTGGATGGATGTGTGTGCAAACAGAATGGCAGGATACCCTGACCCCTGACCCCTGACCCTTTACATGTGTGACACGTCTGTGCCGAGGGGGGAACTTTTTGTAACTCACCTGTTGTTTAAAGTTCGGGGTGTGGCTGCTTTCAGCGACAGGTGTGCAGCCACAGGTGGCTGCCTGCTAACAAGCTAATACAGACCTGCTTTGTGTGCCAGTCTGAGCTGATCTGGAACAGCTTGCTGTGTGGGACAGTCTGTGATGTAGCACTAACTAACAGGTATATGCCGGTGCATATAGTGCATAAGTCTACCTTTCTAACCAAGCTGCTGGCCAAGCGTTAGCTTGTTTTTCACCCTCCACTCACCAACCAACAAACAAAGGTTGCTGTGGCCAGATCCCAACAGGCCTGAAAATGCAAACTCTGAAACCAGCTGATGATGTCGCAGTGGAGAGTTGGAGTTGTAGGTAATAAATTATGAATGAATGATCGGGTCTATCCACTGCTTGGCACAGCAATGGGCAGGAGGAGGCAGGTGGCAATTAATGGGAAACTGAATCCAGTCACAGTCCTCAAATATCACACTTTGTTCCACAGAAGAAATATTCTTCTCACATCAATATGGTGCCTTTGCACAGCTACACTGAACGAGCACAACTATTGGACCACGCCTCCTAATCTTTGATTCAGGTGTTTTCAGTCCCATTGCCGCAGGTGCATTAAATCAAGCAAAGAGTGGGTCACTGAACTGGAACAGGAAGTAACAAGTCAAGTTTGTGCCCTGCTAGACATTCTGCATCAACTGTAAGTGATATTATTGCAAATGTTCAGGAACCACAGCTGACTCCAAAGCTCCTCTGGCATCATCATCAGCATAAAAACTGTGTGCCTGGAGCTTCGTGGCACCAGTTTCCACACCGAGCAGCTCCTGTGGGTGTAAAGTGGAGCTTTTGTTCACATGGTTTAGTGGAGCCGTCATATTTCTGTGGTGTGCACTGCAGCATTTGCATTGCAGCACTCGATATACCTGAGACTCATCAACCTCTCATGGCCAGTCAGCCAGAAACCAGCTGGTTCTGTTCGCAGGCCAATCGATGGCTGCGTCTCTGAACAAAAGGTGAGATGAATCTGCAGACGTGCGACACATCTCATTTCTGTCCTACAGTTGGTGCAAGCTTGTTGCTGTTTTTTTTATAGAAGACATTTTTAAAGCTCTCAAATGTCCTTTAACAGCGTTCACGTGTGGCGAGTTAGGAGTGAGACAGAGAAAAACAACCACAAATGACCAAAAAAACCCACTAAATCATGACACACAAACTGTAACAACGGCAGAGAGTCACAAAATGACCACAAAGGGGCATAAAACAAGCATAAAGACACACAATGAATGGTGACGAAAATGGCACAAAAGCTCAAAATAAATCAAAAGAAAGAACCTGACGTAAGAAATATGATGCTGGAAATTCTACGAGACAAAAACGGGTATTTTGTTTGTGCATTTTATGAATCATGGAGCAAACGATAGCCTCAAAACCGAACCAAGACAGCAGAGCAGGGTGCAGGCGGAGTCGGGCAGAGACGCAGCTCACACGTCTGAGGCCGCTAATAAGTCTTCCTCACCGCTGCTTGCATCATCACGTTTAGGATTTGGAGGGATGCGGATTATTGACACGTGCACGATGCGTCCATATTCTGACCCAGGGAGACAAAATGTGTGGAGTGCTCCTTTAAACACAAAAATAAATGAGTGCAGACCCTCCCACACATGCTTGCAGCCACGTGCACACAGAAGTAAAAACACCACCCGCTGATGCGCAGAGAGACACACAATCAGAGCGCCTGCCGACCATGCAGTCAGGTGTTGTGGCTGGAGTTTCAGGAACGCCGGGAACATCGGGAACATCTGTGCCGCTCAACTGTCTGACTGCAGGATTCCAAAATATAGGTCAGCTCTGCAATTTCTGTTTCCTCTGCCGCGCTCTCACCCCCCCGTCTTTGCTCTGTTATCTCAGCACACTGAATTCTCAGAGGACCAGTGTAAGGACACACACACACACACACACACACACACACCCTGCATACGTGCAAGGACAGAATGAGATGACGGGGAATGAAGGAGAGCCTGCGAGGATGGGAGATGGGATTTTTGTTGCTGTGACAACCACAATGCTGCCTATTGCTGTTGGTCGAATAAGCTCACAGTGCACACACAGACACACACGCACGCACATGCCCACGTACACACACACATATATACACACATGAACACACACACACCATCGTCTTTTTGGAAATGTTGCCTTAACCCCATGTTTCCATTGCTGAATGGCTTTTTGAACAACAACACACACACACACACACACACACGTACACACACACACACAGCATGGCAGAATTATTGAATGGATCTAATGGGCAGACGCTCGTTACCCCTCAAGACCGTTGACAAGTACAAAGGAACTAAAAAATTTTGTTGAGCATAAAATAACTGCAGTGATTAAAAAAACACACAAAAGGACTTAAAATGATCACAAACAGACCAAATGACTAAACTTTCATTAAAGGGGCGGAGCCATAAAGACCCAGATTTACTGGGTTTTTGCTGCAGCACAAAACTAAAACGTTTCGTTATTTAACTGCATTAATTCGCCCCGGCTGTGATATTTGGCGCCAGGAGTGTTTAATTATACAGCATGACAGGAAAAGGTGCGTCGACACTTGTGTGATCTCAGCTGTGGGTCGCTGCTGCAGTTTGTGAGTCCTGATTCTGGATGCTCAGGATTATTTTAAGGCAACAGTGAACTGAAACGTGGAGGAATGAAGGGCGACAATAGCGGCTCATTAAATGCACACAAGTGGGGCCCGCGTTAGCGCCAGCAAAGCTACTTTTAATATTCAGAGAAAAGTCAGACTTGTGTTTGTCGAGGAGAGCTCGGAGCTCATTTTTCCTCTCACTGTCTGATAAATAACACATTCAGATATTTGTTATCATTCAGCTTCTAATGTAAGACAAGCGGACGCTGTGCAGGTGGCATAAAGAGTTCCCATCAGTGTGACATGGCGCAATATAACTGCTGCAGATGGTTAAACTTGAGCTAATATTAAACACTTCATACTCGGTTTAATCTGCGATAATGCATCAAATTCTATAAAATCATGTTTGTTGTGGCTGTCCTGTGAGGACCAGTTATCTCTGAAAACATCAGCTCTTAACAGGCTCAGAAACACACAGCTGCGCCACTTCCCTGTTTAATTAACCTCATCAAGGCTAACGTGCTAACGTGCTAAATTAGTTATTAAAAACATTTTCACACTGCACGCCAGCTTCGCTACATCACACGTTAGCTAAAGTTGTTAGTAAGAGAAAATGTGTCTGTGATAAATCAGAAGCTAGTCTACTTGCTAACGCTAGCTCTGTTTCCACACAAAGCGCGACTCGTAACTGATCTCAGATCTGCGAGATGTTAATGTGAGACAGACAAGCCCATGAAATGGAGACACGCTACAGTTTCCAACGGGATCCGAGGCAAGCGGCGCTTTGGCGACAACAGCCAAGTGTGGCCACAAGATGGCAGTCATGTAAACATGACAGAACTGTTTGAGCTGAAAGGTCGCGTCCACCTTGGTCGTACTATCACCACGCACACGTTTGTGCAAGCGCACTTTGTGTTACTGTAATTACGCGACAGTCTGTCCTGTCAGAAAAATCCAAATGGTTTCTGAAAGCTGAGAAATTGCGCTTCATACCAACATGTGGTTATTACGATGATTCTACTCGCGCTGTTGCTGGAAGGCCACGAACGTCGGGAGATTTGAAGCACGTTGTGTTTAGATTTTCCTTTGCTTGTCCCAACGGAACGCCACCGACTGGATGTACTTCAGGATTTCGGTTGCCTGCAGGTGGCTGTGAGCCCTTAACACAAGGCAAAACCTGAGTGCTGTGTGTGCGTTTATAGTTGTGGTGCAGCAGGTGTAACCTGAGTAACACGGGCCGGTCCTGACGGGTCAGCTGCCAGACACAACGTGGCGGTAAGAAGGCAGCTCGGTCCTCCTCACTCACAGCTGCTCGTGTATCAATAAATATCGATTCCGTCCTCTTTATGCTGTTTCTGGAGAGGAACACATGCTTGCATTTGTCACATTACAGCGGATTACTCGCTCCCTCATCAGGCTACCTGTTTGTGACCTGCTGTCAGGCATGCAAACTCTCCACATTACTGCACTTTCTGATTGGGTATCTTAGTAAATCTCCCTGTAATTGAGCACAAAGAGACACAAAACAGAGCGACTGCTTTCAGTTTGTTGCTCCTGCAGAGGAGAAGCACATGTCCGCTCAGGGGCCCGATGTCTTGTGTTGTGTCCCTATTCGACATGCATTTGTAGTAAAAAACAAAGATAATGTCAAGTCTGGGAGACGCTCTGTTGTGTGGCCCACGAGCGTTCACAGCACGAATCAATGGTTGCATCAGCCGTGCGGCTGCATGTCCACACCTCATGCACTGTAATTGCAAAGGCCTTGGCAATTATGAGCAGCGAGGGTTGGGCAGTCGCCGTGGCAGTGGTGGGCACGGCGACCGTTGCTATGGACAGCGCCTTAATGTCGTCACAGCAACGAGACTTTCTAAAGATAAACCCGTGACTTGGGCAGCGAGTGGAGCGAGGACAGGCAGCATTTGAACAGGCTGTTTGCAGCCTCTGTCTGAGTCGTGCTTCTTGTTTAAGTCAGCTGAACAGGATCGTGTGTGGATGGAGGGGTTTGTAGATTTCCCACTGCAGCAGGCATATTTCTGTCCTATCCATACAGTCCTCTGTTTTAAGGTCAGCATGCACACCTTTAAATGGACACTATTAGAACAATAAGTGTAATAGTAAATGTGTTATCTGAGTCAGGTATGGAGCTGGTATCCTAAGATGGATCTAACTTCTGGCTCTAAAATGAGGCTAATGTAGAAGTGCCTGAAAGCCGCATTCTTCCAAATGGCCAGCAGGGGACAAACAAATGGTTTCTCTTTGTATAGACGTCAGTGGCGAAATGATCCTTTGGTTCTCGTGGTTTGATGTGTTCCTGTAGGGTTTAAGGTCTTAATCTCTAGTTTCAGGACTTATTGGATACAACATGATGCCTATTTTGTGAATTTTAGTCCACGTTAGGGTCAAAAAGGCTTTAAGCGCGAGCTTAGCTTCTCCCTGATGATTCTCCCCTCTCAGCATGTGCTGACCTTCAGCCCGTCGCACAAGATGGCGACGGCGAAAAACGCTCGGCTCACGGCTGCATCTGTCTTTTATTTACAGTCTCTGCGCTGGTGTTTGTCAGATATGCTAAGTATTTTGCGGTCCCAGCGTTTCAAAATGCAAATGATCAACATTGTTGTTGTTGTTGTTAGCGGCGTGATGGAAAATGAGTCATAATTGAACATCTTTGAGTTGTGAACTGCCATCATACAAGAAAATCTTCAAACTGAAGGAAACTGTCATCATTTTAGCTGCAGTCTGACATTTGATAGAATGAACAGTTTAATTGGCGGCTTATCAAAATAAATGATGACAGATGGAGAATAATAGCTTTAAGCCAATTAAATGAATAAATTAGCTGTGCGACGTGGTTTTCTCATCTTATGATGACTTTTATTCTGCAAAAGGAACTAAAACTAATGCTAACTAACAGATAAACTCGTGGATGATTTGAACCTTCTTATTGGTCAGAAAACTGCAGTCGGCACCAACAACACAAACCTGTGGATCCTGACTGGCTGCTGTAGCCTGATGCTGCCTGAGGGGGGGCTAAAGAGCATTTAAAAAACATTTCAGAGAAGACGTTTAATCAGTTACTTTTATAAATAATCTATGGATGAACTGAGAGATCAGAACTAGCAGGTGGAGCTGATGTGGTGTTACAGCTCATCTACGTGTGATGGGTGCAGGGGGCCAGCATGGCGCTCACTGTGGTGTTTACGGCTCTGGAGAGGAGGGCTCGGGGGGGCTGATGGAGCATTCAGGGACTCCTGCTGTTGCAAACATCCTAATTTAACCCCGGTGGCGCTGGATCCACGCTGGTCCTTTGTTTCTCCACAGCATAATCATCCTCGGCTCCCTTCCCCTCCATCTGAGGTTACATTCCGCCCCGTGTGACAAACAAAACACGTTTCTCACATTTCTCCTCACACCCAGCATCCATCCTCTCCTCTGTCTCTCCATCTCCCTCCTTTCTCTTGTTCTGTCCTGTTCCCATGGAAACTGCCGGTCTTTCCAGTAAGGTAAGGAGAGTTTGTTGGCGAGAGTTGCGCTAGTTGTAAGTTGTGATGTAATCAAGCCACCGGTTTCCAGGGCTGCCGTTTATGGTCATGACAGCGGCAGGCTGCTGACGATCAGGCCTCCTCCTGTGAGCCCCTTCCTGTCCTCTTTTAGGGAACTTATAAATGAGATGGAGGTGGGAGGGCTTTCTTTTTTCAGTCTTAAGGGGAATTCCCTCCTTCAACACTTTCTGTGTTCTGGATTTATACACGAGGGGGAATACCACAGTGTTGTCTCCTGCTCCCGTCTTAGTGCTTATCTGGGTTTTCCTCATCTCTTCCCGTTATTTCCCGTCCTCTGTCATGAGCTTCATGCTGAGCTCCTGAAGGTGCTCGTAGCCTTGCTGAGGACGTGTTGTCCAGGATGGGTGTCTGTGTAGGTCTGTCGCTCTCCTGGTTCGTCCATCTGCATTTCTCACCGGAACAAACGGAACCTCATCAGATCCCGGCGAGCCGGTCCTGCACAATCCCAGACAATGTGAGCACGGTTACAGTCGACTGTGGAGTAAAAGTAGAAAGTCATTCACAATGAAAAAATACAGAAACAAAGCCTGCAATAAACGCTGAGCATGATCTTCACTGGGAGGGAGCAGGATGGACAAGATTGGAAATGAGTCCATCAGAGGGACAGCTCAGAGTCCGAGAGGCTGAGCTGGTTTGGACATGTGCAGAGGGGGGGGGGGGGGGTGAAGATACTGGCAGAGGATGATGAAGATGGAGCTGCCAGGCTGGAGGAAAACAGGAAGACCTCAGAGAAGATTCCTGGATGCAGTGAAGGAGGGCGTGGAGAGGGGTGGTGTGACAGAGGAGGATGCTGGGAGATGGAGGCTGTGATGACCCCTAAAGGGTGCTGCTCAAAGAAGAAGAACATCCAGCAGGCTCCTGGTCTGAGTTTAACTTTAGGGCTGGATTTTGTTTAAAAGGTGGTGGATATTAATCACACCCAAATCATAAGCTTAGCTGTGTGAAGGTCTAAATTCAGCCACTTTCAGATTATTAGGTTTCACTTGATGAAGTTTGATGAACTCTGTTAGCTGTGGTGCATTTAAAATCATGGTGTTTCTGTAAATCCCAGCGCTCATGTCTCAGTCAGCACGCAGCATCCAAACGTGAGCTTGGACCGAATGCTGCAGCTGGACTCCCCGCTGATCCAAAGGCCTGGAAGCAGATCTCACTACCTCTTGAAATAGCTGCAGGTACTCTGAGCTGACTTTGAAGCAGTATCTGAATTAATGTTGACTTCAGTGGTCACTGGGACAGAAAGGCGTCTGTCAGATCTGATAGAAACCTCCTAAAATGAAAGTTCTCCATCCACCACCATCTTTGCTGTGTGCACAGTTCTCCCATACATTTAAATACAGGACTCTTTGAGTGCTTACAACCTCTATAAATCTAATAAAATAGGTCACATACCCCCCCCCCCCCCCCCACCCCTCAGCAGACGCAGCTTTT
>VUQK01039292.1:13567-26570 GCA_015106715.1 Bujurquina vittata
CCTTTGCCCCCCCCCCCCCCCCACACTTTAAAACAATTGCGCCCCCCCCCCCCCCCCCCCCCGTGGTTATCAGCATGTGTTTTGGCATTTTGCACGAACCATAAATATAAACTATTGCAAATAAATTGGATTGAACATTGCTAATGGAGCGCAGATTTCAGCAGCTTCACATTATTGCTGTGCAGAGTTCACACTAGAGGGTCAAGCCATTTTCAGCTGGAGGCTCGCTCTGGACAGCAGGAAAAACTGCAGCCAACCAAATCCAAACGTGCGCTAAAAAGCCGTCAGCGATCTGTCACGCGCTTGTGCAATCAGCTGCAGCTGTGTCTCATTGATGGACGAGGAAAGTTTTCCAGTGATGCTTTGTGTCCACACTGTGACAGGCGGGCCGGTCCCGCTCACGGGCTGCCCCCCCAAAAGCCTGTGATACTGGCATTTTAGTGTTTTGGACCTTAAAGGCTCATTTCTGTCCCTGCAGGTGTCAGCCACATGAATGCTAAAGACTAGCTATTGGACTCCAAGGTCACTGTGCGCCTTTTCAACGGCAATAAAGCAGCACAAGCTTTGCACCATGTTAGTTTTTACATAGCAAACAAGTTCCTCCACCTTCCAGGTACCTGATGGCTGCAGGTGACGCACCAGGCAATAAAAGCACAATACAACATATTATTTCCATGATAATATTATAAATAAGACCTAGTTTGACATCTTTTTGGAAGGATTCATCAGAGGGTTGTGGCCCTTCTCCGTCAGGTACAAGAGTACAAATAAGTACCTGCTGCAGTGTCACAAGTCAAGGGTACCTTAGGTGGAACCCCCCCCCCAGTGATAAAGCACTGAAGAACCTCGCAGACGTTAACGCTAGAACCAAAACCTTCAAAACAACAAAGTAGTCTGAAGATGTTCTTCTGTTCTTCGGTCTGTTTAAGAGTTCAGGCTTTTCTTTGGAATCATGTTCAGCACGTGTGAGACCTGATGATGTGCCCCCCAACCCCCCCGGAGACCATAAGCAGGTTAATAATGCACGGAAACCATTGATATGGAGTCAGAAGGAGGCATAAAGAAGAGAAAAAAAGGCTGTGATGGGAAAGAGATTTGACATCATGTATGACGGTCACGGCCGTGAGTGGTTCCTCATCATGAAACTAAATGCTGCTCCTAGAAGGGTCATCAGCTCAGGACGGGCCTTCTGCTGCACCGCAAACCTGAAACAGGCTTTAGACCTCTCTCAGCTTTAGCTTAGCCTCAGCTTTAGTTTAGATTAGGAGCTCCACGTGTGTGGTTGATGAAGAGCCCTCGTTCTGCTCGTCTTCCTTGTAGCCGCTGCCTCTGCAGCGTGACGAGCAGTGCGACTCGACTTTCCATCCTTGGTATTAACGGTGTCTCCGCTCTGATCCGCCTGCCTGGAGGGCCTCTGTGTGTTCAATCTGCACCTTCAGTCTGCTGCCACCGAGCTAAATCTCAGCGTCTGAGTGTGTGTGTGTGTGTGTGTGTGTGTTTCCAGCTTCTGCCACGGTGATGAAAAGCTCCCGTGTCCTCACTTCAAGAATTAGAAGAGAAATTAGCAGAAGCCTGGTGCAGCTTACCTTGACCTCACTGACTGATTCTGTTAGCGCGCTCACACTTTAAAAGAGGCATTTTGTCTTTTTTATGGAGCTAATTTAACGGTCCAGCTTTTGAGAACTCCATTCTTGAAATAATTAACTCTGTGTTTTCTGTATCGGCTGTTTCTTCAGACTGGATTAGATGGAGTGAAAAGAACCATTTGATGCATTTTTCCTGCCTCACCTGCAGCTCCTCCGCCTCCGCTCGAGCAGATTGTGATCGTACCTGCGAGTTTTGCTGGTGGCTGAAATTGCTGTGTCACTGTGCCTGAGTCTGCCGCCCAGCCCAAACATCTCCTCTTATCATCCGTTTTATTATCTTAATGTAGCATCTCCAGCCTGCAGTCCTTCTCAAAGAGGCACCGGGGACCTCTGTGGGTCCTTGATGCCAAAACTACTTTATTCTAAATAATTATGGACAGTTACACTACAGTGCAAGCTTGACTTCTGCTGTCAGACTTTTTGGATTTGAAAGGACAGAAAAACTAGATGTTGTCTTCTAAACTACAGTGAGGAAGAATTCTGGCTAAATGAGATGGAGCGTGTACAGCATAAATGAAGGGTCCTACCTGCAGCATCAGACTATGAATATAACAGGAAGACACATGTTTCTACACCGGAGATCAAACGTGTTCAGAGCGACGCTGAAAAATCAAAGATTCTTACGCAAACTTCAAAGAAACATAAAAGCAGCTAAATAAGAATGAAACTGACTTCAAGTGAATTCAAAACCAGATCGGAGACACAAGAACATCAAAAAGATGTAACGACAAAAAGAAAGGACAAAGCGAGACGAGCAGAGGAACATCAGACTGCAAAGGCGTGAGTCTGGGGGCTGCGCCGTGTGGGGGAAGTCATCAGGCAGGATTAATACACACCTCCATGTCAGCCACTGCTTCTGTCCAGCTTCAGGCTCCTCTGAAGGTCCTGCACGTGACAATGTCATGAGGGTAGTTTGGGTTTATGTGGAGAACATTTTACAGCTAAAGTCTCAATTGTGACCAGATAAAAGCTGCACCTGGTGCAGAATAAATAAAGCAGGTATTCACACCAAATAAAGTCTAAAAAAAGATTCAAACTGTTTTAAAGTGTTTGGAAAGAAGCCCCACCAGTAAATGGACAAAAGCAACGTGCACACATCCTTTCAAATCCCTCAGCTGTGATCCGCTGACGCTCCGAGGAAAGAAGAAATCCCCACGAGCGTCTCAGTGGGCGCTGAGGCTCAGATCTGACTCAGAAATGAGACCACAAATCAAATGTGTGCGGCTCCTTTTCAGCGCTGGCCGCTCGTCCTTTACGGTGAAGTCGCTGCTTCAGAGTTTTGTTGTAGGTCATGGAGCTGCAGCTCTGCACAGGCTGCTGCTGATGGTAGAGCCTATCAGTCGTCTTTGCTCGGGCCCTTTCTCCTTCGGGAACTCCTGAGTGTTCCTTAACATTGGCTGCAGCACCTTTTTTGGAGGAAGGGCAACTAAGCAGAAGAAAACTGGCTCAAAAGGAGGGGAGGGGCTAAAATGGCTGCAGAGGGTCAACTGAGGGTCCAAGGATTACTTTGAGCTCGCTACTCGAGTAAAGCCCAAGACTACAAATATTGAGCTGTAAATTAGCGGACGTCAGGATACCGCTGTGGCGGGAACAGGACTCCAAAAAACAGGGTCAGGCTCAAGTCTTCTAAACAAAACCACAAACAGGAAACGAGAATAAGGAAAGCATGATGGGAATCCACACGGCAAGAGGGAGAACCAGGATAACGAGAGGAAACAGGTGGGAACACGGCTGGGAACAAGTGAGAGAATGACCAGGGAGGAAGCCAAACAGCCACCAAAGGGAACAGGAAGGGAACCACAACTGAACAGGGAGACAAGATGAACAAAAGATAACAAAGCTGTGGATCCAAGGCCCACAGAGCGTGACATAATAGGTCTTATTGAGTCCAGTAGAGCCTGGACGCCGTTAGTGGTGCCGAAGGAAGTTTCAGGATCACCGATGGTCCCAAAGTTAGCGAGGTGGGCCAAATACAGGCTTTATTGGAGGAAAGCGCTTACATCAGCATTATTTTTAATGACCTCTGCCTGCACTGAACGTTTACACTTCGTATAGTTGCTGCAAATTTGCATCCTAATGGCTCAGAGAGGAATCACACACAGGAGCTGCTGAAACACGATCAGCCGCTGGTCTGAGCCTGTTAGACGAGCTCGACCGACGGGCCGCAGCAGCCCTCTTGTTTTCTCCACTTCCAGACTCCCCTTCTCCTCTTCCTCACCACCCATCCATCCCATGACTCAGTCTCTCAGTTTAGTTTGACTCGTTTTGCCTCCTTATGCGTCCCTCGCAACCTCTTTTTATCAATTCCCCTTCAACTCTCTGTCTCGCCTTCCTCCTGTCTCTGCTTTATAGTCGGTTGTATCTCGCTCTGTCCTCCCATCCTCCTTCTCACTTCTGCACCATAAAGTAGATGGCTGGATGATTCATCTGTGCCCCCGGACTGTTGTGATCCTTATTTTACTGCACAGTTAAACAGGACTCCCCCTTTCCTCCTCCGTTGTCTGTCCTCTGCAGCTACTCACACTGATCCACCAAAGCGTCACAGCGCTAACATAGATAACAGCCAGGGCTGGAAACAATAACCGAGTCTTCATCTGCTGGCTAATTATTGTTCTGCAGATATTTTACGTGAGGATTGAATACAGTCGGGCTTTTACGGCGCTATCGATTGGATCTGGGAGAGCTGTTTGTGCAACCATTAAGCTCCCCGGCACCAGTTTGATTTAGACTGGCTGCTCTCCACCATCCTCAGTCCAGCTGTAGCTTTCCCTGCATTGTTCATCGTTAGGAGAGCGCGACATCCATGTTTAAATCATTTTGTCTGCTGCGTATTGCTACATATCACATGCTCACAGACCCACTGAATCAGTGTGTTTGCTCGTCTTCGATGGGAGTCGCTGCAGGGTTTAAGTTGTGCCGTTAGAGTCCTCTCTCCTAAAACCAGTCAGCACTTGAATGCTGACTGGACCGGCTCTCATCTGAGCACAACAGGCCTCGTTCACACACCCACAGCAATTTGGGGTTCAGCATCTTGCCCAAGGAAACTTTGACATGCAGACTGGAACCACCAACCTTCTGGTTGGTAGGTGACCGGCTCCACCTCCTGAGCCACAGTACCTGGTATTCCCAGGCAGGCTCCCATCCAAGCGCTGACCAGGCCCGACCCTGCTTAGCCTCCCAGATCGGGGGACGGCCATAAGCTGTAAAGCCCACAGATACATTTTTAATAAATCTTTCCCTTTTATTGCTCACTTTACGCCCCATCATCACCATGGGAACCAACAAAATGGAGGACCAGCGTCCAACACCAGTTAACCCAGAGTCGTCCTCAGCAGTGACCCTAACCGCTGGTTCACATCTACACGTTGGCTGTTTTTCCATTCAAGCTTTTCCCAAGAGGGGAAAACTGGGAAGGGTGGATGTTAGCGAACCCAAACTCCAACCTCGGCACCAAACGTGGGGACCTGATGGATGTTAGGAGGTTACTGTTGGGGCAGAATAGCACTTCTGGAATGGTGATAAAAACATGGCTGCTTCCCGATGGGAATGTTTGAGCACATTTTGCTGGCTGTGATCCAAGATTCCTACTTTTAGGAGAAAATAATGAACGAGGCTGCTGGTTGCTCCCAGCTCCACTCGAAATTAATAAATAAAACTGCAGAAGCAAATTGGGGATAACGGCAGTGCTGATGGAGGTGGGGGTGAGAGCGAGAGCATCAAATACCCTTCGTTGCTGTGTTTGTGAGTCTGAAATCATGATTTTCAATATAAATGTATTTTATAAGGCCTGAAGCTCACCAGGACCGGAGGGCATGGATCAAAGAGGGACATTTGGCAGTTTACTGTTGGGTAACTTTTGAAAGTTACTGCTAACCTTTAATTTCCCTGATGGGATTAATAAAGTTTTCGCTAATCTAATCTAACCAGGTGGCACAGGCCCTTCCGACGGGCTCAGTGCTGGTGCTGCTCCCTGAACTCCCTGCAGGATCACCCTATCAGAACCTGCAGCTGGTCGGGAAGTGGCTGATGTGCTGGCAGCTGACGGAGGCTGCAGAGCGAGTAGCAAACATGTAGACAGCGGAGCGACAGCTGATATTTGGACTGTTAGTTCTTGTTATCAAGTATCTTTAGTAGGACTTATTCACATATTTAAGAAAATGTGAGTTCAACACCTGCTGGAGCTTCGTCTTCTGTCTTATGGGCTGCATTGAGATGGTCTGTAATTCGGGCCCTCGGGGCCGTGTCTCGCAGTGGCTCCCGTCTCCGACTGCTGGGAACAGTAAATGTTTCTCCTGCAGCATGTGAACAGTTTGCATGAACAAAAACCTTTATGCAAATTAGCTGGGCAGGTAGAAGCACCTTAGAGTCGAGTGGAGGATCTCTGCTGTGAGCATCGCAGACCGTAAAACCTTCGATTTGGCGTCTGAACACAAAACACTGGCGGCACAAAGCAGTGTGTGCGATTAGGAGTAGGTGCTGTGGCTAATTTGTAATTTAAAAAAAGCATCTGATCAAAGCAAGCAGTGAAAAAAGCTAATATAGTTTTAAAGTTGGCTGTTATTAGAATAATTAAACGACACATTATTACCTGCACAGGTGGGTCAGCCTGGCCTCATGTGCAAAGCTGAGGCCAAAAAGTGCTCTGAGGCCTCCACGTCTCATATTGATTGTGGGCTCAGTAATTGAATGCAGCCTCACTGAGAGGTTTTATGAACTCGCAGCATTAATCACTGTTCAGTAAAAGGATGCTGTTCACACAGACTGTAGTGCTGAGCTGGAGCACAAACTGCAGAGCGTGGCTTCAAAAACCGAATCCCCACCACTGCAGACATCATCGGCGTGTTGTTCCTGCACCGGCGCTCATGTTGGCTTCGACACTGACACATGGAACAGAATTCCTGGAGCTGGTGGACTCTAGAAGCCGCCCTGCAGCTCCTTACTGTTGTTGGAGGTCCTGTACTGCTCTGTGTCCTGGAGCTGTAGCCACAAACATCAGAGAGGATAGCAAGCGACCAAATTCAGTTCCCTCTGGGCACTCTGCTGAGTGATAATGGGAACTAGGAATCTTGGAATCGGTGATGCTGTGCCAACAGCTCCATACTGCCCAACTTTAAACCTGACGTGAATATATCGTGCCATGAAAAGGTTTTATCCTAAAATATTGTAATGATCATAGGCGTACAGCATGTTAGCAGAGGAGAGCGATTCCATCTCCTATTGCCGCTGTGCCATCAGGATATGTCTTCATTGTCTAGCTGTTCTCCTCAGTCTTGGCACAGAGGAGACAAAAACAAAAAAACTTTTCTCCAAAACGTGCAGCTGAGATCGAGGTCATCACTGACGACCTCCCACTGGCCCCCATTAACCAACAGCGCTTAGGACGAAGGTAGAACGTTGCCATGGCAGCTGCTTTCATTAATTGATGTTTGTTTTTTTGTGTCAAGTTTCCCAATTTAGGACAACAAAGTGAGTAACTAATTCACATCATATCTAATGTTAGTATTGATTAGCGTCAGGCTTTTAACCCTTCAGAGTCCAGGTTGGTGCTGGTAACCACCCTGACCCAAACTCACCATAATGTGTCATTTTTGTAGCTATTAATCTTCAGTCTGCCGGCTGCGGATGCACAACGTGTGACGCTGGATTATTGGACTCTGTGTGCTACGTGTGAGAGAGGCCGACTTCTGGAAAGTGTCCTGGCTTCATGTGTCAAAACCTCTTTGGATAGAGAGCAGCTTACACGAGCACGAGCGCTAAAGCTTTGAAAACAAGTGCAGCAGCGATCATTGAGCTGAGCAGTCCATGCAAACATGTCACACACGTCAGTGCTGTTCGCTTCCTGCTCACACTTCAGCACGAGTGTCTTTGTTAGTTTTGAGGTCTTTATCAGTGGCCGGTGGTTTTTTGGAGCCGCATCAGGGTGTCGGGCCGGGCCCGGCAGCCGAGGCTTGATGAAATATGCATTGGTCCGAGATTGAGCCGACTGACCTTGTTGTCTGTGCAGGGTTTTGACAAGAATAAGCCTCCATGGGACCATTTAATAGCACTCGGGCTCAGAGTGTGTGACGCCTGTATTGTTAGTGCATCGTCGTGTTTTCAGGGTATTGCTTCCACAGACAGGTGGACAGATATGCTTTCAATGCAGTGTCTCCTAAACCGGCACGCTTTGTTTTGGGCCTCTGACATCAGTCACGACCACAATGAACCTGAAATGAATAAAATTCTTTCATTGGCTCATATTTGGTGCCACGAGCACAGTATAAATAATAATATATTGATAAAGTAGCAAGAGTTATAATTTACCAAAGCTTTCTTAGTATTAATTAATTCAGCTCAATCCACCAAATCACAACGGTCACCTCAAGGTGCTTCATATTGTAGGTAAAGACCATAAAATAATACAGAGAAAACCCAACGACCCCCTATGAGCAGCACTTGGCGACAGTGGGAAGGAAAAACTCCCTTTTAACAGGAAGAAACCTTCCTGTTCAGGTTATTTGAGATACAGTGTTGCACTTTTTGAACCATCAGTCCAAAATAACCAGTCTTTAGTTAAAAGAAGCACAAAGGCAAAAAGTGAAATTGTCCCTCTGTTAGCATGCTAGCATCAGTTCACTTTAGTTACTAATGTTTAACAGCAACCACCTGTCTGCATAAACATAACTTGTTCTAGCGAACTGTGCACTGGTGCCGCAGGCTTATATAGCAGCCTGCGGTGGGAACATTGCTTATAGAGGAGAATGACTCAGAGTTGTGAGATAAAAGCTCCAAAGTGGCACCAGGAGGCACTGAAGAACAAGCTAACGGGCATTTGGAATCAAACTTTACTTTCAAAAAGAAAAAGCAGTCTTCACACTTTGCAGCTAAGCTGCCACCAAGATAATGGTCCAAGTGTCCAACCTGTGAGCAGGGCAAAGCTGGTGGTTCAAGCAGCTCTGTTACATTTGATTGCATATCAGAGGTTAATAGTCACTGACTGGCCTGGTAGAGGAGTATGAATGTGTGTTGAGGACTTCCAGCTGGCTCAACGTTGACACCTCCAGTTACTCTTGTTCCCAATCATGACACAAATATCACACAGTGGGGTCCAGATCAGGACGCAGACAGTCAAAGCTGAAGATTTAACATATTTTAAAGCCTCGAAAAATCCACAGAAAACCTGCTCTGGCTTTACGTGTAAAATGTGTGCGTGTGTGATGGAAGTGATATGGCCTGAAGATGAAGCAGGTCAGAGCTGTGCGTTTGTGTAATGCTGATTTGTACCACATGGTGGAACTGTGAAAATAGCTGACATTGTTTCATTAAAGTGTTCTTCTAGCTGCCCTACACACATTTGGGATGACATCTGGATTTTCTCCCGGCTCCAGCCCAAAGCGCTTCCGAAAAATGATTCATAGTTTATAGTTTGACCACATCCTGGTATTGAATTACACCTGGAAGCTGACTCCTAATGAAATGTGGTGCACAGATGTGTTGCACAGCTGCACACACCTGTTCAACTGTTGTGTGTCACCGGTAGCGTCATTAATGTAGCTGCCCCCCGCAGGCACATCTGGGAGAAGGCCTGCTAACGCTACTCACAGCGCAAACATTAGCATTAGCAGCTTTGATCGATCCAGTCTAAAGAGACAGCTCTTCATCGTCATCGTCATCATTTATCCTTTAAAGCTACCCCGGAGTGTTTATTTGCTCCTCTTTCTGTGAGTGTGGGTCCTCTCCAGGAGATGGTGCTGATGGTGATCAGTCATGTTCCAGATGTTTCCACGGTCCTGTTCTATAGCACATCCATTTCATCTTCTAATATAACAATAATGATGATGATAATAATAGTAATCAAGGGTTATTTAAGGTCAGTCATTTGCTCCGGGAGTCTGTGAGTTTGTTGGGAGTGACTGAAATCATCCAATAACAAATGAATATGTCCTAATGACTTTTCCCACAACTGGATGTTTCTGCTGGGATCGTGAACAGATTTGTAGGAGATACACAGGACTGGATTTTGCCATCCTTTTGTCACTACTGAAGCGAGCAGATTTCCCCCTTTGATAGTTTGTTTCTACTTGAAGCAGGAGCTGCAGACTTGAAGGACCCATCTGCTGCTGCTAAAATCCAAGAGCACAGATATCTGACCATGTTCTGCCAAAATTCACAGTTTTTTCCTGCTTCAGGAACTGAGCTCATCTTGTAGCGAGAGAAAGATAATGAAATTAAAATACAGGCTCTGAAATTGAATTTTGGCCCAAACTAAATAATCATGTGCTGGCGGGCACATTAGCTCAGCTTCCGGGTGGCATTCCAGTCCACTCGTCACACTTCATGCATATCCCACTGGCTTTGTCACAGTTTATAAAGAGTCATCTGGTGTTTTAATGTGACCAATCAGGCGTAGCTGCTGATCATGCGGTGGTCCTCCTGACACAAATCATGATTTAGGAAGATGCCAGCGATGAGGCAGCCGCAGGGAAATCCCGACTGGAAGCCTAACAACAGATTTTGCATTTGAGTCCTTATCCAGGTTTGATTCCCAGCGCTCGCCGAATGCTAATTATTGCATCACAGCAGCATCGCGCTGCTGCTCTGTGCAGCTTTGACTCGCAGATGTTTTTCATCAGCATTGATCAAGCGTTCGCTCTGAATGCAAAAATGGAAATGTATGCAGCACCTGCAGCCAGACAGAAACGACAAATACGGAGCAAGAAGATCATTTTTCTGCATTTTAACATCAATTCTTCATTTCTCTAAATGTCGCAGTGCCAAAGGGTAACAGAGTTGTCGATTAGCAGATACATCTTCATACTCATGGATGTAACTGAGATATCATCATGATGCTGCTGTGAAGCCACACCACGTTACATCAGCAGCTGCAAATGTTTGTAACTCTCCAGTTATTTTATTTCTGTCTTTATGAAGATTTCAGTTTCATCTGAATTGGTGGGACATACTCGCACACACTGGACGCTTTATTAAGCACACCCTGCTCGACCCCGTCTGCCTTCGAGCCTGCATTAATTCTTCATGGCACAGATTGAGCGGAGATTGTGGTCCACGTTACAGGACAGCATCATCCATGCTGTGAAGCTCCCGCTCCACCACATCCCAGCGGAGCTCTGCTGTGCGCTGCAGTCCACTCAGTGTCATGTGCATGAAACCAGCCTGAGACCATGTGAGCTGATGGGACACGGTGGTCCTAAAGGGGTGGACTCAGTCAGGCTGTGAGCTTTAAACCATGCTCAGAAGCTCGTCTGGATCATGTGCGCGTGTCTGAATGCTGAGTCGGTGTCTTTGGAAAAGTGTATTTAATGAGGTGGCCGGTGTATGTATTAGCCGGCTAATGTTAGCTTTGTCATTTGGGTGATGATGTCAATATTTATTTAAGAACTAATGTTTGTGGTGCTTTAATTACGTAAACAGACATTTTAATAGTTGTAAATGGGAGATTTTGGTCTGCAACAGGAGAGAGAGCGCTTAGCAACAGGCTGAAAGTTTAGTTGATATGGGATCGCGCCCGCTCTTGATTCTATTCAAAAAGTGAGGCTGAGGCAAGAAAGCAGAGAGAAAATAGCTGCAAGCATCCAGGATGGGCTGAACCAGAGGTGTTAAACGGGCCCCAAAGCCCGGGTTGGGAAAATGATGCCGTTAAGAGGCTGAAAAGTCCGTTTCACACCGTTCGTTAGACTTTAGGATTTTTATAACGCACACAGCTGTGAGTGCAGCAGCTTCCATCCACGTTCCCTTTAAAGGTGGTGTGAAGGGAGGATGAAGGAGGCTGGAGGAGCAGCATACGCAGCATCAGATCAAGAAGCATCAAGCTGCTCCTACAATAAAAACAGCTCCAACCTCCATCACAACACTACAGGCTTCTACTTTTCATGAACTGTGCCTTTAAATCAGAAACGTCTTCATTTTCCAGAAAGTTTCCTCTTTGTCATTTGGTGCTGCCGGCCCAGCTCACGATCATGAAGGTGTGACATCACCTGTGGTCCACAGAGACGCCGTTAACACAGACCAGCTCCTGTAGAGCAGGATTACCGCACAGGCCCGCACACACTCACAACACACACCTTCACTTCTACACTCTCAGATTTATTTCGGTCCCTATCTGACCTCGTGCGCTCCCTCAATACGAAACGTCCTCGAGGATTTGTGGTGCGCGGCTGAGTTGAAGGCGAACGCGTGCACGCCAGCTGCACAGCGAGGGTGCTGCTGGACCACCAATTACAACCCTTCGTTTCTCACCTTCTTTCTGCACCTCTTTTTCACTCATTCCTCCACCTCTCTCTCTCTGCTCGTCCCTACGGAGCGTCTGAAAATAGCAGCTAAGGGAAATGTGGGTCAGCTGCCATGTAGTGTGTACAGTGACTTCTCCTCTGTGTTTTCTACCTAATAAGCGGCACCGCCTGAACATTTTTCAAAGGGAACATTTCACGTATGCGGCACTTTGAAGCAATGATGCCTCAGAGTTGTAGGTGGAATCATTTTATTGCAACATAAACTGGAAGGTTAATTTCTCTTTAAGCTCCACAGTGAAGGCCTCTGTATCTCTACAGGTACAGGTACAGGTACGGTACAGGTACAGGTACGGTGCAGGTGCAGGTACAGGCACAGGTACAGGTACGGTGCAGGTGCAGGTACAGGCACAGGTACAGGTACAGGTACGGTACAGGTACAGGTACAGGCACAGGTACAGGTACAGGTGCAGGTGCAGGTACAGGCACAAGTACAGGTGCAGGTACAGGTACAGGTGCAGGTGCAGGTGCAGGTACAGGCACAAGTACAGGTGCAGGTGCAGGTGCAGGTACAGGTACAGGTGCAGGTACAGGCGCAGGTACAGGTACAGGTGCAGGTACAGGTGCAGGTACAGGCGCAGGTACAGGTGCAGGTGCAGGTACAGGTACAGGTACAGGAGCAGGTACAGGCGCAGGCGCAGGCGCAGGCGCAGGTACAGGTACAGGTGCAGGTACAGGTGCAGGCGCAGGCGCAGGCGCAGGTACAGGTACAGGTACAGGTACAGGAGCAGGTACAGGCACAGGTACAGGCACAGGTGCAGGTGCAGGTACAGGTACAGGTGTGGCTGAAGAGGCTTCCTGGCAGCACTACGATTAAACTGGAGCATTTATTGTGCCTCATTTCTGGTTTATCAAATTTGGTCAAGTTAAATGCTGAGTCATTGTTCAAAGGCTAATTATTTAATAATGTTAATTTGCTGTTTTGATTGATGGACAGAAAAAGCGAACATGTCTCATCCAGCCGTCAAACCTGTGAGGATATTTTTGAAGGCCAGAGCGCTGCCGGCGTCTGAAAGTTCAGGATATCGTTTTAACTATCAGTATATTTCTATCAAATATGTTAATGGGGGG
>VUQK01039293.1:0-10236 GCA_015106715.1 Bujurquina vittata
GTCAAACAGCGTTTCTTTAGTTTAGTTTAACTCCTCACGGGGCTCTAATGCTGCAGACGTACAAGACAATGCGCCTCAGCTGGCTACCTGACGCCATAGTTCACTCCCCCTTACGCTAAGGAAATGAGAAAGGGAGGGGACAGTGGAGAGCGGCAGAGTTAGAAACGATAAAGCCGATAAATAAAAATTGTCTACCTCATTTTAAGTTATCGTGAGATTAATTAATTTATTGTTTATCGCGACAGGCCTATCAGTAAGCACAATCCCCAAATAAATAACACGAAAATCAGAATTAATCTGTCGGCTGATTATGTACTTTATCTCAGTTTTCTGTTCTTTGCTCTCAAAAATTCCTGCTGTTAGCTGTTGAGTGAAGGGCATATCTCTTATCTCTATTTTCCGACCTTCTGCTTCTGTGTTTTTCAGATACTGATAGTGTCATCTACAGAACCTTGCACTTTGAGAAACGGTGACCCTCCCCAGGTTCACAGATTGCCTACAGATGGTCCAGTTGGTCGCACTATCCCTTTGAGACCAATGCCAGCGCCAGTCAAAGGTACAAACCTGTAACTCTTTTCCAACCACATAATAATCTCCATGTTTGTGTTCCTCAAGCTCAGGTCCTCTACCACAGACCTGGAAGTTTGAGAGTCCTGTGTAGTATTTTAGCTGTTCCAAGGACCGCACTTTTCTAGACAGAGGCCTGTGATGTGTTAGTTTGGTGGTTAAAGCTCCTAGTGTTCCTGTTTCCACATGGGGCCTCTTTGGGCTTTACCTTTCACATCCCCTTTAGTTTCTTCTTCAGCCCCTGGCACTTCTGTTTCTCATGCTCCTTTTTCCTGATGATGCTATCTACTGGGATTTCCACTAGAGATGTGCACGACTAGACAACAAATTGCCGCTATTGTCACTAGTCAGTAGCAGACATGCTAGTCATTTAGTCTAATTGTTAAGATTTTAATTGATGCCCAGTGGTGTGGATATCCTAAATTTTATGCAGCTATGTGCCACTAGATGGAGCTGCAGCCCTGACATTGTTATAGAAAAGTGCCATAACTCTATTAATCTTGGTCTGAGGATTGTAGGCTAAGAGAATTCAGGCTGTTAAAAGTGGACCTATCAAATATTGACTTTATGAATTATGAAACAAGTGATCCTTTGTCATAAACATAAAAAGGGTCAACGGCCTCTTTTTGGTCACTTTGAGCCACTTTGTGGTCCTGAAGGTAACCACTTATCCTCAGTTGTTTTGCTATTTGCTGCTATATTATTGTGAAAAAACACACACACACACACACACACACACACACACACACACACACACACACATATTGCAACTAAAAAAACATTTCCCCCTCCTTAGGTGAGCATTGGTACACAAAGGCAGCCAGTCCAGTCCAGTTACTCAAGACTCCAGCATCAACCACAGGGCCAGCCAAAAGACCACCATCTCAAGTATTTAGGGTGCCAAACAGCGCAACCTGTTTACCCGAGCAACAACCTTCTCCCTTGGTTGGAACCTTGTCTGCTGCCTCTTCTGACCACCCAGGTGCACACCTACCGACTGTATCACTGAAAAGTGTGCCAGAAACAGAAACAGGACAGACTCAATGCAGTTCTAGGTCTTCAGGAACAGGAACGACTCCAAGTCTTGGCAGCTCAGTAATCCAGACTACCCACCAGCCCTCAGAGCAACACCCTGCTACAACACCCGTTACCTCTACTTCTACATCTGTGTCTTCCAGTTTTCAAATGCCCTTCTCTTCCTCAGCCACCAGCCTTACCTTAGTCCCCAGTTCACTGTCATCCACTGTTGCCCCAACACGTTCAGCTATTTCCAGCCCCACCCCCCACACACTCCCACAACCCACTTCTGCTAAAGAATGTCATGCCAGGTTTGGTCGAACCAGCAAATACGCCACAAAAGATAGTCCCAGGACGTTTGGTGTCAAGTGTGTAGTGGACTTTGAGAAGCTCTATTGCTTCCTGAGTGTGATCCAAAAGCCCAGTCAGGATTGTCATCTCACTCCCATGGGTAAGTAAGAGTCAGATTGATCATGCAGAATTTCATTATTAAAATTTTTTTATCCATTTTTTATTTCCTTAAAATGTAATTAATATGATTAGTTTATTCTAGAGAATAGGGATGTCACAGTACCAGAAATTCAGTAATTTCCTGTCATTTCCAAAAGAACTGCATACACAGCCTACAGTACCTATGGTAGAACAAAATAAAGTAAGTACAATTACATTTTCATATATATTGAAATATATTGGTTCTGGTGACATCCCTGTTAGAGATGCATCATTATGGAATTTTGGTGTCAGTAAACAGTTATTGCAACCATTTTTCCAAAATATTTGGACTCCACAAAATCTAATAAAGAAACCCCAAAAGAGTGATATGTTTAAAAAAAATGCAATTTTTTAACATAAAAGTTGGAGAATCAAAATACAGAAATGGAATATAGCTACTCTGTAGACTGCTGTCTTTCAAAATATCTTGTTTTACAGGTAGTAACGTTTCGCGTGATGTATTTTTTACTTGCTAATAACATCTTTTGTCGTTCAGAGAGTGCCATAGTGTTGGACCTTTTAATGTCTCTCCCAGAGGAGCTCCCCCTACTAGACTGCAAGAAACTCCACAAACATATGATCCAGGTACAACCTGCTGCACACTCATAGCAATCAATTAAATTGTTTTTTGATTTTAGGAAATATTAAGTTGATTTCACTGGGGGAGTTCAGGTTTGGT
The DNA here is from genome assembly GCA_015106715.1 of Bujurquina vittata. Lineage (NCBI taxonomy): Eukaryota > Metazoa > Chordata > Actinopteri > Cichliformes > Cichlidae > Bujurquina > Bujurquina vittata. Next base: position 2,756 of record VUQK01039293.1, read on the forward strand.
CTTTTTAATAAGTTAATAATGTGCTAAACCTGTTTTCCATTGGGGTTAATAGGTTATTACTAATTCTGTCTCTAGGCCTCCAAAGTAAATTTGACTAATTTTCAGAATGCAGCCTGCACCTATTGGTGGTCATAGCTCGCTTTGGGAAGGTTGGAACATGACTTTGTGATTTGGAACTATATAAATAACAATTCATTAGAATTGAATGAATGAGAATTGGAATGTTGTGCAAACTGAACAAGTTGCATTTATCTTAAAGTAACTGCGTAAGAATTTTGAGCATTAAGTTTGAAAACGCTCAAAAAAGTTTAGACACTGTAAAAATGTAAAGAACAAAATGCAATAATGTGTAAACTCTTTAAATCCTACATTTAATTGAAAATGGTAACATATCAAACTTGAGGTGACTGGCCAGCATACAGTCTATGTATGTGTCTATGCCACACAGTGGCATAGACACATAATTGCGTACACGGCGGGCGTCTGGGCAGTGTCAATTATCAAGTGTCCACTCAGAAATTGATAAAATGAGTCTTTGCCTTTAAATGACAATTCAAAACATTGAATTTTATATAACATATATATACATATATATGAAATGTGTATGTGTGTACACACAGTTATAACTCAGACAGGGAGCATTTTTGGTTTAACCAACTCTAATTTGCTTTAAAAATATGGTCCAAAGTTGGTACACAGAGTGGTGGTTGTTGATTTTGGCTTCATGTATCAAATACCTTTTTAGATTTTTTTTTTTTATTTATCCACCCATTTTCATTTTTCTTGTGCATTGAAATCTAAGGCAATGTCTGAACATGCCTCTCTAAAAAAGATAAAAGCCTGAAAGCCTCACCTTTCTCACCATCAAAATGAATCAGGATCTGTCATTTGTGACAGCATTGGCTACAAAAATATGGAAAAAATGTGCAGCACTACTGGAAAGACATTTCTGGGAGAACCTTGAAATAAGATCCTGATGCTCAGATGTTCCGTTTTAACTTTTTTTTTTCCCCAGCTATGCTGATGAGATTGTTCATGTTTCAGGTGTACCAGCGTCTCTCAGCCCCTGTTGACTCCAAGATGGCAAGACAGTTGTTTGAAGACCTGAAAGACGGACTTTCTACCTCAGATCAAGGCAAGAAATCCCAGTCCACTGAAGATGGTAGCCAATCATCACAGAACGATAACACATCCAGCACGTTAGAGGATTCAAATGCGGTGGCCCCCCCACTTAACCCTTTCATGGTGCCAGTGACACTGTTAAAGCGTAGAAAGGAAGAGCTCAGAATTGCTTAAACATTATTGTTGTATTACTGATGTATTGTTCTATTGTATTGTTGTCTCAGGGTCACGGGGCTGTTATCAACCTGAAGGCTCATCAGATTATGTTAAGTATAAGAAGTTGGTATCTGTTTGTTTGTTTTCTTATTTTTTTTAAATCAGGTAGTACAAAATTTTTGAAGTTTGAAGGGTTACAGCTGGATTTGTTGATGTCAATAAACAATGCATTTGAGACATTTGGCTTTTGTTAATTAAAAGGTTTCCCACAGCTGTTAGTTGATATGACTTCTTCATATAATTAAACAACACTTTAAAACAACTTCAAAGACAGCCACTTTAGTGCCATCAGCTCATGGTCACAGCTTAGGGTTTCTGCACTTTGGTGTAGACTTTTATCCATCTGCATATGGTTGAATTCAATCTTCGCCTTCGCCACCTTCTTCCGTGCCTCCGTGGTCCAGTTCTGATGCTCATGTGCCCATTGTTGGTGCTTTTAGCAGTGGACAGGGGTCAGCCTGGGCACCCTGACTGGCTATGCAGGCCCATACACAAACTACCATGCACTGTGGATTCTGACATCATTCTGTCAGAACCAGCTTTGCCTTTTTTGGCAATTCAAACCACATGGGCTTCGCTCCACATTTGCATCAATAAATTTCTGCTGCCCAATGACCTAGTTGCTGGTTCATTGTTGTTCCATTACTATCGGAATTGTCAGATCCTTACACTTGCTCATTTGGCAGATGATCAGGTGTGTGTGGACCACTGATACAGTGGTCCAGCCGTGATGTAGTGTCCCATGTCTCACTTATATAAGTAAAGCTTTCAGAAGGTAAGGTGCAGTTGACAGGAACCACATGACTAGCAAACGGGTTCATATCCAAATATCCACATTCATATCACCAATGGCAAACACGAGAACAATTCTTTTGAATAAAAGAATTAAAAGGCAAGTTCATATAAATATTCATCCTAATTCTGTGGGTATTCATAGGTTGCATTTGCTTTAAGATGTCATTCCTTACCTGTGGGGGAATTGCATAGCAAAACCTGTCAGCATTAAATATAATCACAGCTTCCGTTCCCAGGGTCAACAGTAGACCCACCAGCATCACGCAATTTTTCATTAAGAGTTTAATTGTTCCAGAGCTTTTTCTAACGCAGCAGATCACAGAAGCTTGTCCACAACTGCACCTCACCTTGCAAGACACAACCCAAATCATTCTGCCATAGTAGCGCCCTTAACACCGGCTGGTACAGTTCTCACTCCAGCAGAAGATGCGGCGTGTGACCCAATAACTCCAGCTCGGACTGGCTCATAACACCACCGGACATGTGCACCTTCTGGCCAGAGTTCCAGAGCATCCATTAAAGGGCAGCTGTGGTTCATCAGGTGAAGCAGGTTGTCCACCAGTTGGAATGTTGATGGATCAATTCCTGAGCTACACCAGTCTGCATGTTGAAGTGTCCTTGGGCAAGACATTGAATCCTGAGTTGTCCCTGCTCCATTCATCTGAATGTGTGCACGAATGTTAGACAAAGTGTTTAAAGAGTGGGTGTGGGTGAATGAGCCTTCACATTGTATACGCAGTGCAAATCTAGTCTAATTTGTTTATCATTTTACAGAATAAGTTGAAAAAAGTTATATTGTCTTCTTGTTACACAGTCTGCACTCTAAAGCATCACGTACACTTTGGGGACAGCTCTGGGCCCTGTATGAGGTGAGATCAACATAACCAGGGTAACTTCATCTGGCTTCACTTACACTGACACTGGTGATCAAGATAAGTGGACACACAAAGCTCAGCTCTAAGGGCTGGTGTCGGCAGCCTCTGCCCAATCTAAAAGGAGCGATTTGGTGGTCATGTGACTCTTCACAGACATCATCAGATGATAAAATTCTCTAGAACATAAAAATAATATAACAGTAAAATGCAACACTGCTGAAAATTAGACAAGATTAATGCTGACAAAATAATCTTGTGATTTAATGCACAGAGAGGTAAAATAAACATTTTAATTCAAAAATGGCTAAACTCAAAGTGGACGTGGAAAACAGGCATTTTCAAACCAGGTGGGAGGCCTGTTCACTGACATCGGAGGTAAATTCCCCTGAGATGTCTCCTTTCCCCCGCCTGCGATGTGCGGAGAAAAGAGTTAATTGAAGAAGAAACAGCCTTTATTGTCCCACAGTGGGGAAATTTGTGTGTGTGTGTGTGTGTGAGCTGAGAGTGCGTCAGTGCTTCACACACCAGGATTGAAGACAGAACATGTCATAAGCACTGTAATTCAGTTACATTTTATTTATATACCACCAAATCCCAACAAACAGTCGCCTCAAGGTGCTTTATATTGTAAGGTAAAGACTGCACAATAACAACAATTACAACATGTGGCTAAACATGCACTTCCTGGGGGACCTGTACCAGTGAGTAATAGATATTGCCAACAAATCTACATGAAAAACATGGCGTCACTGTGTAGAGTCTGCTGTCAGCTGCTCTTAATGTTTGCAGTTGTTCTGTTTTGGGTCGTCATCTGTTCAGACGTCTCTCCTGTGATCACCTGCGACCAACAAACACTCCTAAATGTCCAATTTGTTTATGTACCAGCAAGTAATATGAGGAGGAATCCAACAACATATCCTCCACACCTGTCGGATTTACCTGAGAATCTACCCGGTGTTCCTCTGCCCAACAAACAGCAGGAGAAAGTGAGGAGGTGTGTCGGCGTGGGCCAAATTTGAAGTGAAACTCCTAGGTTTGTCAGATCTCCACCCTCGGGATGAGGGCTTTTCCCTCCTACAAACTGTCAGGTTGTTTGTGGACTTTGGTTGCGTCTGGATTGTCATCACCTGGCTCGGCGTCCTTTATGTTGGCGGTGGATGTGGGATCGTGGAGGTAGCGTGAACCATGTAAACCTTTGCCTGCTGGAACAGGGCCCAGCCTCAGCGAACAAGGATCTAGACATCCGAAAGGCTCTGCTGAATTTCCTTCTTAGTGACTTTTTCCATCTCCCACGAGTTGGCTTTCATGTTTGTGATTGACACGTGGCTTCATGCTGGTGAGTCCGCAACTTTTTCCAAGGACTGTTCTTTCTTTAGCTCCTGCCAACCTCTGGAAAAGGTGACGGACTTGGTGGATATTTAAGTCCAGTTTTCACGGTTGTCAGGTCTCAGCAGGTCTGTATACCAGCTTTGAGCTGCAGTTGTGCTCTGTACGGTGGTTTAACGACCATCTTTTAATTATTGGTGATTTTAATATTCAGGTAATATTGCGAGTGGTTAAAGGCTTTAGGTCGCTCACTGGCGCTTTGACCTAACACACCTGGTGTCTGGTCCTACACATGAAAAAGGTCATACTCTGAATCTGGTGTTGTCCAATGGACGTGACGTTTGCGTCACAGATCTGTGACACAGATTTATTGGACCACTTGTGTTTCATCTAATGAGACCTGTAAATTCTTCCTCAGATTGTGTTCCCTCTCACATTTTAAAGAATCTTTTCACTCAGTGGGACCAACTATTCTCTCATTAACAGTTCTGGTCTGGTTGTGTTCCAGCTGCCTTTAAACATGCTATTGTGCAGCCTGTCATTAAAAAAAATATCCTTTACCCTGCTGTTTGGTGGAACTACAGACCTACAGTATGTCTCAATAGAAGTTTCCCTGTTTGTCGAGGACATGGAACATAAACTGGCGGCTTGCGCGCCTCAATCCAGACTAGCCAAGTGAGGAAAAAATATGCAGACTTCAGATGCAAAAGCCACTAAACACCACCTCCATCAAGAATTAGATATTTACAGAGTCCTTCAATCAATCAGGTCTCATCATAACCATCATAAATACCCGTCCCTGACTAGTCTGAATTTTCAAAGGCCCCAAAATGCTACTTCTCATTGTCTGCAAAAGCCTCCATGTCCCTAGAACCAATCAGAAGGCTGCACTGATGAGCCAACTTTTGTTGGTGGTTGGATTGTAAACACAGCTGAAGGTGAATCTTGCCTTGTTTTTTTGTAGAAAAAATGTTTAATCAAAAATGGCTAAATAACTACTTGGCTTGCTAAAGGAAATAAATTAGGAAGTGCCTTCTACTCTGCTGCTGTCTTCGGGGTGGCGGGTAGCATCAGCACCAGAGATGCCAGCAGGATCACCAAACTGATTCGCAAAGCTGGAACCAACATTGGGTTAGAGATGTCTGAGTCAGTGAGGGGCAGGAGGTCCCTGAACAAACTGCTCTCCATTAGGGACAACCATCTCAGCCACTCCACCTGAGCGGAGGTATCTGAGGCAGCAGAGCGCCTTCTCCCTCAGACTGATTCAACTTTTAAATTTTGTATTATATCCCCTTGCTGCTGTCTTCTGCATTACTCTTTTTGTACATATTCTATTTTATGGTGTATGTATTACAAATTATTCATCAATGTGCTTTGCACCACCCTCTTGTACAATAAGTCTTAATACAACTCTTCGTTACCTACGTTTTTTGTTTCCATATTTTATCTATTTCTTTTTATATATGTAGAGTTTAGTACTCATCACTGGCACTCTCTTTGAGGTTTACTCACTGTAGATTGTATTCTTCCTGCAGCTGTTGAACAATAATTTCCCAATACGAGATCAATAAAGTATCTGTCTATAAGTCATAACGAGATTTCCATCAGCGAACCGGCGGCAGGAACGTGATTGGCTGCCGAGTGTACTCCCCGGCCTGCACAGGGCTCCCGTCTCCTTTGCTGTGAGAGTCTCTTCTCGTGGAGAGACCGGATGGGTAGGTGGTTCAAAAACAACAATAAAAAGCAATTCTTTGTCACTATATACGTTGCCTCTAGGGCAGGGATCCTCAAATCCAGGCCTCGAGGTCCGGTGTCCTGCAGGTTTTAGATGTGTCCCTGATCCAACACACCTGAGTAAAATATAGAAGTCATTAGCAGGACTCTGGAGAGCTTGACTGCATACTGAGGAGGTAATTCAGGTGTGTTGGATCAGGGACACATCTAAAACCTGCAGGACACCGGACCTCGAGGCCTGGATTTGAGGATCCCTGCTCTAGGGTCTATTTTCAGGAAACATAACAGTTCTTTCCACTGCTTTGCTGACGACATCCAGGTGTGCATGTCTATCAAATTGAAGAGCACAGAGCCGTGGGAGCCTCTGCTGAACTGTCTCAGCAGCATCAAGTCAGCAATCACTGAGTTGATAAAACCTAAGGTAAAAAAAAAAAAAAATCCCATCTCCTGCAAAAGGACCTGGAAAACGTTATTCCTGCTTTTATCACTTCCCGCCAGGACTAATGTAATTCCCTGTATTTTTGCATAAAACAGTCAGCTCTGCACCACCTGCAGTTAGTCCAGAATGCGGCAGCTCATATTTTAATGAACACATTTCCCCAGTTCTTTGATCCCTTCATTGGCTCCCTGTCCATTTTATTTTATCTGTCTGAGCTGCTTTACATTCACACACCTGTAAGAGCTCCGAGATCACCTGACCAGTTGCTCTTAAAGAAGACTACAACTAGATTAAAAGAAAGAGGTGCTCAAGCTTTTGCAGCAGCAGCTCCAAAACTATGGACTAATCTACCTCTCCATATCTGCACAGTTCAGAAAGTACACACATTTAAATCTTTAGTAAAAACACACTTATTTTCCATGGCATTTGGCTGCAGGGGAACACCCTTTTAGACAATTGTATTTTATGGTCTCTTTTATTTTTCTATTTTATCTTATTTTATTATTATTTTATCTTATATTCACTGTTTTCTAATACTGTGTTTGCGTTCAATTTTTCTGGATTTAAGTGTAGTTCTTTGGTCCCATATTTTTAATGTACAGCACTTTGGTTATCTTTGTTAAATCTGCTATGTAAATAAACTTGACTCCTGGTCCATTACACACTGATTTAGTATTACATTTAGTGACCTTCAATTAGTGTAACCAGGTGTCATTACTGAATGATACATTTGTACTTAGCTAGTAGTTTCAAGTGAAGTAATTTTTCTTAAATTTGGTCAGCTGATATGGAATGACCCATTACTTCAGGAACAACTGCTCATTCTTCAAAAGCCTGTATTTCACACATTCATCAAATTCATATACATTGAAATTTTTAAGTTAAAACATTGTAAAAAAAAAAAAAAAAAAAATTTATAAAAAAATAAGAAAAACTTAAACTAATTTATTTTATATGCTTTTTAATTTCACTAC
>VUQK01039294.1:0-13196 GCA_015106715.1 Bujurquina vittata
TTCAGAGTTCCTTCACTGGAACTAAGGGGCTGAGCCCAATATCTGAAAAACAACCTCACACCCCCCTCCACCAAACTTTACACTTGCCACAATGCAGTCAGACAGGTACCGTTCTCCAAGTACCCAGACTCGCCAATTGGATTGCCAAACGGAGAAGCATGATTCATCACTCCAGAGAACAGCGTGCCAACACCACTGCATCCAATGCTTTCCATCGTACTTGGTGATGCAGCTCCTCGGCCACGGAAACCTATTCCATGAAGCTCTCTACACAATGTTCTCGAGCAGATCTGAAGGCCATGTGAAGTTTGACGCTCTATAGCAGTTGATTCTGCATATTGTTGGTGACCTCTATGCACTTTGCACCTCAGGGATCCGCTGATCCCGCGCTGCCATTTTCTGCCTACCACTTCCTGGCTGAGGTGCTTTCATTCTCAGTCACTTCCACTTTGCTATAATATCCCTAACAGCTGACTATGAAATATTAAGCAGCAAGAAAATTTTTACAAGTGGACCTGTGGCACAATATGACACATAAAGTCAGTAAGTGTGAAGAGAGATCCTGATTTAGGAGAATAAAGCAAGTGCTAAAATAGCTTCGTTTTTGTGAAACTTTGGATTGATTAGACTTGATTCCAATGTTAAATGTTGCCTTGTGCTCAGTCTGAAGGCACATTCAGACCATTCAGTCCAGTATAAGAGAGAGAAAGAATCACAATAATGAATATTGTTATAATCATAATAGAAACCTGATAGTAAAACACAGATTTTGTCATCTTCATTTTAGTTCAGTTTTATTTACAGTAAATAGCACCAAATCACAGCAACAGTCATCTGAAGGCGCTTTATATTGTAAGGTAAAGACCCCACAATGATGCAAATCTTCAGGTCAGATTCAGCTCAGGTACCAAACGGGCGCAAGTCTGAATACAGCATCAAATTTTTAGGCTCACACACATTTGGGAATATTTCAGTATAAACCAGCGGACACAGAGATGGTGGTAGGGAAGAGAGAGGATGGATGATTGGATAAGGGTTTTGGATTAAATGGAATGTAGTGTCAGGGAATTGGAAATGAAGGTCAGATGGAAGGGGAGTAAGGTACGAGGAGGAAGTGACAAATGGAAACGTATCCATCATTAACAGCCTCGCCTTTATTCCCAAGGGGAAAGATGTGGCCTGGCATACGATAGCATTCAGTGGGGATTGATGGATATTGTTCTAAATAAACAGAGCATTACAAGGCCACAACTACTGTGTGGTGTAACCATGCCTCCATCTGACAATTCTTTCTCCACTTTAGACGTTATCTGAGGTGGGCTTTCATTGTGTTTCTGATGATCTGCTAAACTTTGAGGACTTTATAAAGAAATGAAGTCATTTAATAAAATTACTTTAGGAGCCCAATCTTATTGTTTTTTTTCAAAATGGAAGTGTATTTATAGCAAAGTAGCAAGAGACAAAATGCTGACTTGTTTAGCATTATTCATATTGCTGATTCACTTCAGTTGGATATTGATGCTTATGTAGATTGTCCATTATAAGTCCTGCACTCATTTACAGATTAGTAGAAAAATAAAAAAATAAATTCTAGAATGTCTCTTCAATGTAAACTAGTGACAGAGCAGTATTTGTGTACTTGCTGTGCATTTGTTGACCGAGTAAACGTTTAACCTGAAGCTTCACACCATTCGTTGCTTAAGAAACAGTGCAGATCTGTATATGACAAGATTTTACTCCCCAAAGATGGAGGCTTTAAGTGACTTTGACAAAATAGGTCACATCATCATCATCATCATCATCATCATCATCCTATTAATTCTCTTTTCCTTAAAAAAGACCTAGCTTAAAATAACAAGAAAACTCTCAATCCATTTTTGCTCACTCCTTCTCCCATTTGACCATGGGGTTGTTAATGATCTCATTTAAGAGGTCATGGATATTCTAATTGGAAATGGGCTGACTCCTGTTTCTCTGGACTGACCTCTGTGACAGTCTAAAGTTAGCACAGACTTTGTGACCTCACTAAAAATAGTCTATCTTCTGTCACCGACTGTCCTTATGAGTCCAAACCAACCCTTTTAATTGCTCAAATTACCTTTGGTGCTCCCTTAAGGAAAGCCTTCTGTGCCTTTGGAGAAATTGTGACTTTATGTGAATTTAGTGGAATTACTTGGCATCGAGAGGAAACGTGAAAAGCTGCATGACAGGCTGCACTGATAGAAGAGAAAGAAGACCTGGATAAAAAGTAATGTGGGTTACCAGCATTGCTGTGCAATTTACCGCTTGTTACACACTGCTGTTCATTCTGGTAGCGTGCAACACCTTGACACAACCACACAACATCCAGCTGAGCACTATCTGGCAGAACACTGTGCACTGTCATAGTCTCATCAGTTATTCAAATATTAGCCAAACCACAACATCTGATGCCTCAGTAGATGCCGTTCATTTCAAGCCCCTAAGTCTTTGTTAGCAGGTGGCTCTGTTCCAGCACCAGTGCAGTCCACACACAGTACAACACACGATAGCATCTGCACACTTGTGTTTGCAGGCCAAAGCACCCAACAATAAGCTGTAGAGAGGCAGCATCGGGCACGTTTTTTTTTAATAATCACCCCGCAAACTCTCTCCAGATGCAACGGCCACACACAACATCTGTCCTTGACCTTGGCAAAGACTCACCAGTAACGAGCCAGTCTGCCTATCACAGCCTTCTGTCGGATAACAGGACCGTTTGTGTCTCTGTGCTGTGTAAATGTAACTGTTTAGTTTATAGGTGCATCAGGGTAAATGGGGGTCTTTATGTCATCTGTGACTGGCCTGGCGGAATAGTTTGTCATGCCTGCGTGTGTGCACTTGTTTGTGCCTATCAGTTTGCATTACACACTGGACAGGGGTCAGAATTAGATCAGTGCAAAAAAAAAATCACTTCAGTTGTTTCTAAATGCCAAAATCCCAGTTTGCCTTCTTTTCCTCCCTTCATCAAAACCATATGACATCCTTTTATTTAGCCACTTTTATTCAAATCTGTTTTAATTAATGTCGTTCAACAAGGGCCCCCGGACAGGGGGTTAATTGTGCTTTTCGTGAAATCAGCTCAAATGCAAATTCTCTCTTCATGACCTCTGTTCCATTCCTGGGAAGAGTGTTTTAATTATCCAGACAATCTTTGAAGCTGCAGAGAAACCGTAGTGAGGGTGTAACCATACGGTCAGCAGGCAGGGCTCATCCTCAAGACACTGCGGATCACAGGAAGTGAAAAATGTGGAGATCAGAGGAAGAGTGTTCAGATCGTCAAATTTAATACGAGTTAAACAAGGAAACGTAGGATCTGGAAGGAAACCAAATAAATGGAAAATGATGATAATGATGCTTAATGCAAAAAAATGGAAGAATAATAAGATCAAGAAGAAAAGTCAACATGGCTGCTACCCATTTCATTATGTTTTCTCTCTGCTATCACGAGCTTTCACAAGCAGCTGCTTGTACATCTTTCCCTGTCCAGTCCTTTCACTGACAGGCTTCCATCCTCCCCGCTCACATTTACAGCCGTATCTGCACATGTGCTCTGCAACAGTGGGCAGCAAAGAGGGCGATTTGCATTGTAGGCCAAAGCATATCCTCCCCAGCAATACAGAGGACTATATGAAAGCCCTAAACACCATCATCAGCCCAACCACGAGTGGGCAGTAGGTTTTTTTGTTACTGTTGTTTTTTATTCTGTGTGATTTCACATGGATTCTTAAAAAAAAACCACAGGATTAAAGAGCAGTTTGTTTCTGACTGTCTGTCTGAGAGTCTGCCACTTTGGCCCAGGCTAAAAACTATTGGATGGATTGAAAGTTATTACCATGAAACATGTTACATGTTACAGTTTTTCATAGTCGCCACAGGATGACTCCTACCTACTGTGGCTACACCCTCAATTCCACGAGCAGATTACCAAGACTAAAAGTCAGGAGTGTAGCACCGTAAACGTGAGTTTCAAATGTGGTGCACGTTCAAAAGTACCAAACGTGCACCACATAATATTTTAAGCCTCCAGATGGTAAATCAGAATCCATCCTCTTGCCTCAGTAATGACATCCTGGTATTGTATATAACAAGTCTATTACACAACTGAACACAGTCCTCTAAAACAAACCACCCACTGTCAAAAATGAAGCGCCTATTTCACACATTGTCAGTATACACAAAACCACACTCCTTAATATCCCAGTGTTAATGCGATGCATCAGTGCATCAGCCCATTGAAGGTCTGAAGCTTCTGCACTGGTTCTCCACACCTCCCTAAACCAGCCTGTTCTCATTCCCGGGGCAACAATTAATACTGTTTTGTCAAAGCTGCTGGCGTGGCTCATTTAGCACAAGGTGTCCCTAAGCAGCAGAGCCTAACGCACCAGGTTGTTGGCATTAGCGAGATGGGTCTGTCAGTCCCTGCTCATCTTTTGTCAGGGTGCATTTTGTTGCAGATCATGATCTAGTTTATAGCACCTAAATATAAAAAATAGCTTTAAGAGCCTCGAGCCAAATAATTTTTTTATCAGAAAAACTAATCAGAGTGAAAACACCTCGATGGCCAGCGCACCAACACCAAAAGAAACCTTGTGCATGATAGACAGAAGCAAGTGGACTCAGAAACTATCTTCGTTTACGCAGAAACGCAGGACGGTGAAAATGCTGCGGGTCCCATTGCCAGACCACAAGTAGGCAGTGTGAATATCGGAGCCACAACCACAGTGCACGTGTGTGGCTGCTCCCGCTTTCCTAAAGTAGCGTTTACCCCCATTCACACAGAGATGGAGACTGGAGCGTCCCGAAAACGCTCCACGCTGGAGGCAGTTTTCACTTCGTTCTCATGTAAATGCACACACACACACACACACACACAAACTCTGCAGCCCCATCATGTGGTTTCCTCCCACAGAGCATTATTTCACACCTGGGTATTTCACACTCCACAGGGCTCCCTACTTTGTAATTCATTGAATACTTGTGAAATAATAAGAAGATATGCTACTATGCATTGCATCTGACTTTTATAGCTAATAGGGAAGTGGTGATAAAGTTTATTGGGACGTGTGATGTGTGGGTTTAAGAGTGGAGAGAGCGCAAGATGTAGAACGAAATGGATATTTATCATATCATCTTTGTTATTGAAGAACTGGAGCAGAGAGAACATTTTTAGAGGGTAATATCGCACTCAAATGCATTTTTCAGTGGAATTCGGGAGCTGCAGTTCCTCACCTGCAGACATTACCTGGGGTGTACCTCAAAGGTTCGGACTGGGCCCTATTTTTGCTTTGTCTAAATGTCCACTCCTTGTATATGCAGATGACACAAAATTATATATCCCTGAGATCATTTTATGTGCCCTTAAATGTGAAACTTTTGCAACTGCTTTGAAAAAGCTGCAAGTTATGTTCAACTCAAATCTAAACTTTAAACAGCAGTCAAAGGACAATACTGTTTATTGTCTTTCATCCAGTTTTCTAATGCACTAGATATAATGCTGCTTGATGTAATCATGATTGTTTGTTTGTTTTTTTTATTTGACATCTTCACGTTGTCAGATGCATTTGGCACCACGTCGAAAAAGCATTTAATCCAAGACGCATACAAAACCAGTCAAAAATTTAGATATACCTACCCATTCAAGTGTGTCCAAACTTTTGACTGGTGCTGTATGTGTTAAATCTGCTTGTCAGTTTAGCCTAATGTTGTGCGCAGACATTTATGGTTAAAAGAAGAAATCTTTTAATTGCTTTGGTGATCTGCTGTCTTTGACTCTTGGGCCTCTACAGGTTACTATTGTTATCTATATGCCTCACTTTCCAGGCCAATTAATCATTCCTATGCTACACACTAAGAAGATACATGAAGTTCTCTCCACCCCACCCACCCCCATTCTCGATAATCACCCAGCAGTTCATCTGCAATGGGCTCTCCGCCTCTCTCCAAACAAATGTCATTCTCTAATTGGCCAGAACTGGGGAGGCATGAGAGCATCGCTGTTTGGACAGCTGTTAATCTCGAAGGGCTGGCAGCGGCAGAAAAGACTGTGACAGTGACAGTGGCGGAGAGACAATGTGGAATAGCAATGGGAGTGACGCAACGACAGAGGAAGAGTTGAAGTCTGGTGCAAATTACAGCTAGAGTCTGTGACCACATCTGTCTGTCATTGTGAGGATGTGGCATCAGTGCTTCCACACATACATAATGCAGTGTCCCCGTACATCGCTCCCTGTTGCTACAGTATTGTGTAGTATGTACTATGGCAATACAGATAATGTACAAGAACACACACACCCTGCACATTCATTCACTCCAAATCATCACAGCACAGGGATGAACTGTTTTTCTCAATGTTCACACTCACTCACATATCTCCCCCTCCTTCGATCCCATGCACACAGATGCGCACAGCACAGCGAAGCACACACAGCGCTCAGGGAACCAATCACCATCGCCTGTTTTCAGGTCCTGTTTGTGAATGGGATTTTTTACGGGAGAGGAGGAGGGAGGCACCTCTGTGTTGTAGGCATGCAGCTGCCACAGCAGGGGAACATCAGCATCCCATTCTCATGTTTCCCTCCATCACCCCAAATATTTCTCTCACTCTGTATTTTATTTTTGATTACATGGTTTGTTTTGATTTTTGTTTTTATCACCAGTATTGCAGCGACACTTACATTTTTGTTCCGCTTTCCCTCTTCGTGAACTCGGTCTGACTCTTTTCATCTTTTTGGATGGTGCAATTGAATGTGACTGCTGCATTAAAATATACCCTCTCTTATCCCCTCTCATCATGACGCTGTCGCCATCATCATCATCATCATACACAGCTGTTTGCCTCTTCCAAATATTTTTCATCCTGTCCACTTTCACATTTACAGTAGAACAGCTGGCTTTCTCCACAAAATAGTTTTTCATTTGTCAGGCTATTTTTCTCTTACCCTTCTCTTCTTCTCACTGTCCCATCTGCATCATGAGGAAGGTGCTGATGCAGGAAGGGTGAATACCCAAAGGCATGCACGCGCACGCACACACACACACACACACACACACACACACATTTAGACACTTACCTTCTGTGACAGGGTCTTCGTCCGGAGTGCTTCTTAATCTTCAGTGGTTGAAGACAGAGCAGTGAGCCTGTGAGCTTCTGGCAGAGGAAAAGAAGTGGAAGACAGAGAGAGGAAAAGAGAGAGAAAGAGAAAGAGAGGCAAGAGAGTAGAGGGAGTGAGAGGTTTAAAGAGAGAGAGTGAGAGAAAGGGAAAAGTGGACTAGAGGGGCGGGCTGAAGCGATCCAAGTGGAGGAGGAGGATTCTCCGGCTAGCTGGAGGTGAGATGAAGGGGAGAAAGAGAGAGGGAGGGCAAGATAAAGGGAGAGGGAGGGAGAGAGCAAGGGTGCACTGGATTGGGATAGGAGGGGATTGTGTGATGTTTGAGAGGAGGAGGGATTGCAGGGGATGAAGGGAAAGTTGGAGAAAGGAGAGAGGAAGGAAGGGACCAGAGAGAGACGGAAGAGAGGAAAAGAGGTTTAGTGAGGAGAAGTGATGGAGGATAAAAGAGTGAGGTGCGTATTAAAGATCACCTAAAGCCAGGCAACAGAGGTGGCCCAAAATGACAGATTAGAGGTAACGAATTAAGAAAAGGGAGGATAGCCAAAAATGAAAAGAGAGGTAGAGGACAGAGAAGCAGAGAGCCTGAAGAAGGTGTGTTCAGCTCTGCTTTGTTTGAAGAAAAGTGAAAGTGTGAGATTTCAGGGCACTGTTATATAACCTTTAACAGCATCAAATAATACAAGAACAACTTATGTCAAGCCATCACATGCATGCGGTCCCTGGAGACAATCGATTTCAGAGCACAGAAAATGTTCTTCCATCCAGTAAATCTAGCTCTAATCCAATCTTGTGTTGGTGTGTTGCAGTATGGACACTGCAATTAACTTTGGAGCAATAACTTAGAGCGGATGGAGAACTGGGAAAAAGAAAGAGAGAGAGAGGAAAGAGAAGGAGTGGAGCGAGGTTCTTTGTGAAATGCTGGTGGAAAAATGAAATTTTGGGAAGATGTTATTCTAAAAAAAAAAAAAAACGGACTGAAAATGACAAAGGCCATTAAAGAGGACACGGAAAGTAAAGACAGGAGTTCAGCTGCTGGTTAAATCCACTCAGTGAAATAAAAAGGATAGCTGTATGGAAGATAATGACATTGTGAAAATCCACTGATCTGTCATATACCTTTCAGGGAGTTTAAGCAGTGGAGTGGGTCACATGTGAGTGATAACAGACTGGACAGCTGTCATATCACGCAATACAAGCAACCGAAAAACACACATTACAGCTATGGATAGATAGGGTCGTCTGCTTGTTGGTGACTGTTGTTGTGAACTGGTGCTGTATAAATAAAATAAAATTGATTTGAGCTATGAAACTCCATGCAGCTGAGCACGGGAGCATATCAGGAGAAGCCACAGCACTCCAATGTGGGACAGAGCATGTGTCCCATGTAGGAATGCTCTTTTTATGCTTTTATTTTCAAATTTTGTTTTCTGTTGCTGTTTGGATATATTCGGCTACAAAACTAGCTGTTTTGCTTGAGTAAAACTTCACAGTTTGTGTTATGATCTTCAGGCACTTCTGCTGCCAAAAACTACACTTCCTCTAATGGCCACTTCCAAACGCAAGTCACCTCTGACATAGACAAATGGACTGGTTTGTTTATCTAACATTCACAGACACAGTCACACTCTGACTGTTGCATCAGGGGAAACTCAGGGATACTTCGACAGGCAGCCTGGAGGCGCCACGACAAAGAAGCAGAGCATGACAACCCACTCTAGATCCTTAGCCACAGCTGCAGTTCATTGTTGGCTTTCATAAACTTATTGCACCTCTTGATGGATTCTTAAGACAATCCTGGTTTTGCAATGTCATTTTTCTTGTGCTGTTGCAGGTCTGGGACATGTGTTGCAACCACATTGTGATGAACAGGTTACTAAATTTCAAACTGATAACAAGAACATCGTAGATAGATAAATAGATACTTTATCTTCAATGAGTAGATGAAAAAACAGCAATATCCAATGAGATTTGGTTCTGTTAGTTTATTCACTGTTAGTTCTACATGTGTGTGTTGTCTACCTGCAGGGGATGCTGCAGCACTGCTGCTTCCCACAGCCTTGACTATGACAGCGTCAAACTGTTTGTGTCTGTGAGTATATGAGGATCTACGTCCGTCCCACAGATTTAAGTATCAAACACAAGGCTGAACACAGATGCCCGTGAGCCTGACATTTTCTTGTTTTAAAAGGTGATCCTGGAAGATCCTGGCCATGCATTTCTAAGTGACAAGTCAGGAGTGAGAGTATCCTGGTTTCTGCTGTGTCATCTTCCTTCTTTGTATTGTTTTTGCAGCTTTGATCGCATCTCTTTGAGGTTCCTTTTCATTTGCTTTTTTTAAAAAAAAGAAAAAGTGTCTCATTTTACGCAGATGTTTTATCAAATACGGATATCATGCATTACTCTTTTTGTGTTCAGTGTCAGAGGTCTGGGTCAGCCCGCAGTACTCTTAAGCTGGCGCTGATTCATTTTTGTCAAGGTGAGAATTCATTTGCTCAAGGACACTTCAGCAGAGTGGATGCTTGCCAGTGCAGAGTTTAATCCTATCCCTAAGCTTTACTCAGCTTTTTAATATACTGATAGTGTCTATTTTCATAAAAGTCTGCTAAAATCCGCTGTGGCTGCAGAGCCTCCGTGCATCCAGTATGGATTTCCACTGGTTTCATCTCTGGAAGGCTACATTACAGGCTTTGTTTGTTTGTTTGTTTGTTTGTTTGTTTGTTTGTTTGTTTGTTTGTTTGTTTGTTTGTTTGTTTGTTTGTTTGTTTGTTTGTTTGTTTGTTTGTTTGTAAAAACAGACCAAAAGTAAGAGACACAGACACAGTTCTGGTTTTGATTGATTTCACCCAACAAGCTGTTGACTCCAGTGCTGTAGACTGAACATCCAAAGCAAAACTTTCACTGCACAGAAACCACAACCAGCACTATAAAGGAAGCAGCAGTGCTACATGCAGGCAGTTATCATGATTTATACAGATACAGAAATACTTGAAAGCATACACAATGTATAAATTGCAACCAAGACATAGGCACAGGGCTTACCTACTCGTAAGGTGCAATGATATCAAATGTTCAAAACTGGGGTGTTCCATTCATTCATTCATTCATTTTTAGTGCCATTAAAGGGCCAAAAGTGTTGATGCTAAAAAATATTTTGGGGGGGGGCACTGAATAATGTACACAAAAGGAAATATAATATTTTGAGGCTACAATTTGTAAAAGCACATGAAAATTCATGAAAGCATTTTCTGATTGGGTGAATGTCTCAAAACGTCGAAAAGAAATTCCAAACTATGAAAACAAATCAATCAAAACATGCAAGAAGAAGAAGCACAAAAGTAGAAGGAGGAAAAATAATACACAGAAGGGGAAGCAGGAGAAGGCGACCGAGAGGGATAACTACAAGGAGAGAACACTTGTAGCTTTGCTGCTCGAAACCCTTAAAAAAATCCCTGACACATCCAGACTTTGCTTATCTGACAGAATTTGAGAAATATAACAGGCGTGACTGCTATCATCGCCTCCATGTTATTTGTTCATCTTTAAATATTGAGAGTGTTCACGACTTAATTTAATGGCTGCATGTGTTTCAAGTCTTAATTTCATACTTATTGTTCACAAGTGAGGTAATCAGGCAGTGATGCAGCTGTGCAGCACAGTTACAATGACGAGTGTTTCTGTGCGTGCCATGTGATCAAAAAAAAAGAAAGCAGGAAATGCACAAAGTGTGTGTGTGTGGGGGGGGGCTGCTCAGTTTTAAGCAGAATTGCTTTGTAATTACTTTAATGCATCCTTATTGGACATGTATGCCAATTTTCATAAGGAGCTGAGTAATTGACTCTCTCCTTTGTCAGCTCTGGTCCGCCCCACTCTGCCTCACACACATTCAGTATCGATCTCATTCATTTACATTACTTTCCCATTTGCCTCAAAGATTACAACAGACTGGCCCAGACTGTGCACAAATGCCACCAGCACTGATTTAGCAGTTTGGGTTGCAGTTATGATCTCATTGTTCTAAGTAAACGTTTTCCTATTGAGAAACACGGCTAAGCTTGATTCATCAAACCTGTGAAAAGATCCATGAAGCTTTTTTTTTTTTATGTGAGCTGCTTTGTCTGCAGAAATCCAGCTGCCTGCTTTCATTTCTGCTGTTTTTTTTTTCTCCACACAAAGAGAATCCTGATGTGATGTCTGTTTCTTTCACTGTGCATTTGCCCACACGGGGGAACAGGATGCACAGTTTGGCTGTTGGTGGTGAAAAGGAAATAAGTTTCCTGTGCTTTTAGGTTCACTCATGTGAATCAAGCAAAGTTATTCTGCTAGAGAAGTCACATTTGCACCTCAAATTTAAAGCTGCTGTGGTTCCTTAAACTGTAGTCAAATTAAACTGTGCATGCAAATATGTAGGGACCGACATTGTTCTTGACTGAAGCAGTGTTTCTCTCTATATAAAATAGCATCCTATAACAGTTTTGGATGTGTTTAACCTATCAGCAGTGATTTACTTTCTAAACATCTCAGATATTTAAAAAAATTAGCAGTCTGCAGTACAATGAGGTACTTAAGTTAATAGAATATCACTGGATGGCTGGATCACAGTAATTTGGTGTAGTTCCAGAACAGTTTAACAAAATAATTCAATTAAATATCATTACATTTATTTCTTGATGAGGAATGTTTCCAGCACCTTGTTGTTCTATGCCACAAACAATTAATGCAGCTCTGAAGGCAAAATGGGGTCTGACATGGTGCAAAAAGGCACAATTAACAAAGTGGCCACTGAGTTTCAGGACCTTCAAATGTAATAAGCTTATTAAAATATACCACACTGTTATGTGTGAAATCAGTGGTTCCCAACCATCTAGTCTCCTCTTTATAAAAAATATATCTTCAGACGGACGTAAGCAGTTTTATTTGTAAAACTTGGCTTAATAGATAATATTAGATTAACATTAGTTCTAATGAATAACAGTCTAAGGCACAAAGAGGCAAAGAATATTCATGTACATGTAAGTGTTCAGTAGTATATAAGAAGTATATAAAGGTGAGGTTCCAGTACACACAAGCGTCAAGCAAACTAATTAATTGTATTTCTTAAGTTCAGAATATTTACCTGGCAGAAGTTTACCAGACAAAATTCTCCTTCACCGCTGAAATGCGTTCATGTGTCAGATTTCTGGATTGTGCTTAAAGTGAGTCTGAATTAAACTGCAATTGAAACAACAAGCGCTTGGCCTGAGAGTCAATTTCTGGGAGTGATGCTATTTACTCATCAACTGAGCAGAATCCACATGCAAATTTGCATAATTAGATGACCCCTCATGGTTGTCTCTATGTTGGCCCCACAATAGCCTGTTGACCTGTCCACGGTGTCAAGTTTAAAATCTAGACTAACGACAGCCTGGTAAGAGAGACCTGTTTCCTAACTTGCTCCATCCATCCATCCATCCATCCATCCATCCATCCATCCACCCATCCATCCATCCACCCATCCATCCACCCACCCATCCATCCACCCATCCATCCATCCATCCACCCATCCATCCATCATCCATCCTCCCACCCACCAATGCATCCATCCATCCATCCACGGCACAGTCAATGCTGAAATAAGCTGTCAAGAAAGTGTCTCTTGGGGGCTGTGGATGGCTCGGGTTTCCTGGGTCCCTCGTCGACTGCCTCTGGCTTCTGGGGGTGGAGCGATGGCTCTCTGCCCTCATTGGTAAGTGCATTTCATGACACAGACACACTCACCAACACGGCATAACGAAATTGTTGCCGTTTATACATCGTGCCTCATTTTTTTGTGTCTCTTCCAAGTTGAATTATTTTTCCTGATTTGTATGTGTATGTATGTTTATATGTGTGTAAAAAATCAACTGCTGCAACTACATAATATACCAATATATATATATATATATCTTGGTATGTCTTGGTATATTATGTAGTTGCAGCAGTTGATTTTTTTTTTTCGGTTAATTAGCTGGTGTTCTGTCCCCTTTTTTCTATCTTTCCCCTTTCTCCCCCTTTTTTTCTCTTCCTTTTCTCTTTCACCCTGTCAACTCT
>VUQK01039295.1:8661-25390 GCA_015106715.1 Bujurquina vittata
AGAAAAATGTTTGTTTTTTTTTATAAAAAAATACCTTACCAATTTAAGTTTTTTTTGAGTAGTAGCCGGGGGTGATTTTGTTTTTTTTTTTTTTTTTTTTTTTTTGGTATGTCGTGTTTATGGACAGAATCTCTAGGTGGACTCAGAGAGTGGGGAGAAACCAGGCATGTCAGAACAGCAGCTTTGCTGGTGATGTAATTGTGTAGGTTTCATCAGACTGTTCAGCACCCAATCTAACAGTTTACTGCTAAGCCTGGAGCGATTGCAATAATCAACACTTCCATGTCTGGCAATATAATACTCTGCCTGAAAACACTGGATTCCCCACTTTGGGTTGATAATGAATTATTGCCCTAATTGAAGGAGATGTATCTATTTTGTTTTATAGTGACGATAAAATGTATTATCAGTGTGACAGTTTGACAGATGAGTAAGTAATGCAGACGTATGGAACATTTAAATGAGCGAATCCTCTCCTACAGTTATAAGCGCCAGGTGGAGACTGCAGGTATGAGATCTGAGTTACAAGCATCCAATAAAGAGTTGCTTTTACAGTGTTTCTAGACAGAGATTCATCATCTGTACACAGGCTGGACTATAGTACACAGGCTGGACTATAGTACACTGTGCTCTTTGCTCTAAGCATAGTCGGCTGGTGTGGGGGTCTAATCTATATGCTTCCCTGTTGAGGTGTTCAGGTTAGAGCCACTTGGAAAGAGATCCAGAGGAAAAGTCAAATTATACTGGAGGGAGCGTAACTATCTGTCAACAGTGTGTAAACTTGCATTAGTAGAAGAAATGAACAGTTGGACATATGAAGGTTCAGAGCTTGAGATCCAAATAAGATAGTCCAGTCAATCTGAGACTGTTAAAGAACAAAACCTGTGAGCAACGCTTGCCTGGTGAGTTTATCAGCAT
This sequence comes from Bujurquina vittata, assembly GCA_015106715.1. Lineage (NCBI taxonomy): Eukaryota > Metazoa > Chordata > Actinopteri > Cichliformes > Cichlidae > Bujurquina > Bujurquina vittata. Next base: position 9,580 of record VUQK01039295.1, read on the forward strand.
GTTAATGTCATGGATTATGTGACCTGTTACCTTATTTTATGTGGTGGCATTTCACAGCCAGAGAAGATTATGTTTTATGTCACGAATGCAAAATTATTTTATCTCTTTTTCTTCCAGCACCTGGAGTCAAGACTCCAGTCTTTGGGCAAGTCCTTTACTCGAGTGCTTCTTTCTGAGATTTTTCCCAGCAAACTGGACCTGATGCAAGATGTAGATGCGTGAGTATTATAATTATAATACTTTATTTTTGTTTTGTTTTTTGTTGTTTTGTTTTTTTTTACATTGACACAATTTTGCAAAAACATATTAAAGACTTATAGGAATGCATACCATTCAAAAAAAGGATGAAAAATAAGCATATTATTCATTAGTATGTTTTCCAATTAAAATTGAGCCCCTGAAAATAGGGAACTGTGTATACAAATAATTCCTCAGCGCAATGCTGTGGTGCAACTTCTCAAATTAAATCTGAAAGTTTGCACTGTAACTAAATTAGCAAAAAAAAAAAGTATGTGTCCAAAAATATATGGACCTCTTTGCACATAGACCAACCTATGACCTAATCAAGGTATGCTTTTCATTTAGTTAGAAATTCTTAGCCAATGCAAATGAAGCAAAATAAATCCTTTTATTCTCTTTCGGGGTTTTTTTTTCACTCTGTTTTTCACTGCAGAATCCTCGTTCACATGCTATGCCATACAGCAACATTAAAGTAAAATAAAAAAACAATAATTAACCTTCACACATCCTTAAAGCTCCTCCTTTGGCTCATTGTCTTCTTCATTTGCCAATTCATCACTGCTGTGTCTCTCTCTGATGTAACGACTGGGTAATTTATCTTTCACATCAAGGACCTTGCCAGAAGTATAGTGTTCAACAGCTAGTTGTCACCTAAAATTTGCAATCAACAGCATTTGAAATGTATTCTGTGAGCATCACTGCACACTTAATTGGGTAGTCAGCATAATTTGCAAGAGGGTGCTTTAACAAGGAGCCGACAAACAAAGTTTATAGCTTTATACACAACATTGGCATTCAAGTCTTGGGGAGATTCCATGATTTTGCATATGGCATAAAAGCAAATAGTCCAATGTAATGAACTTGAGTGATTCATAAAAGTTCATGTTTGGCACACAATGCATCGAAAATGGAACTTTATATATAAACAATCTGTTGAAGCGCATACTTTCAGTCTGTTCTGCAATAAAGTTAAAGTATAATAAAAACTAGAACGTGCAGCCCTTGATGAAGATTCAGTCAGAAGCCTGGAAACCTGAACCATTCCCTCGTATACTAAGTGACTGTTAAGTGCATTCACAAGTCTTGACATTAATATCCTGATATCTGTAGTGTCAGTGCTGAAATTTTCTCCATCATGTAGCACAGTAACCCAGTCTAACAGCTTGCATCAATGTCTTTTAGAAATGGACTCCTCAAGTTTTATTCAATGAAATCAAGTACTCTGGCTCCAAGGTTCAGTTTGTCTGATTTATCTGACTTCCAACCAGAAGAGCAGAGTTGAAGATGGACAAGGGGTTTGCGAAAACCTGATGTGCAGTAGCTCCAATCACACTCGCACAGGCACAGCACTCGCACTCTCTCAGATTGGCCTCTCACTGTGGAGTAATGAGAGGTGTGATGTGTGAGGGAGGAGTGGGTGAGAAAGGGACAGAAGGTCTGAGAGAGAGAGCTAGAGAGATGCAGAGGTAGCTGAGGGGGCTGTGTTTGGAAAGCAAGCGATCACGTTAAAAAGATTTTTCTTTTTTCTGTTTTGGCTCTTGTCTTCAGACTGACGTATGAGTACAACTCAAGCATTATGTAATTCAGGCACGATTCACCCAACCAAAACAAACCCTCATTACAGACAAAAAGGTTTTCAACAAGATTTGTTTTGCTGGCGTTAAAATGAAAGCCCACTGCACACATGTATGTCAGATAGGAATACATCATGCGGTCTTAAACTAATATGCCAGTTTACTGGGTGCACTTGAAACTACCAGCAGTAACCCCAGTATAGTTCCTTAGATTTTATTTTGCCTTTATTTATTTAAAAAAAAAAAGGAAACTGTTTTCAACACAATACAAATTCATGTCATTACCCAAAGTGACCATAAAGTTGATTTAGCACCGTACTACAGCAGAACTACAACCAGAAACAAAAACTGAATATTATTAACCTTGAGGGTGATATGATTTATTGCATTGCTGTTGTATTAGTCTGTAATAGTTTTATCTAGGTGCACCTAATAAGCACCGAGTGAATGTACATCAGAAAATAGCACGAGTATTTCTGTCCTTTATAGTATTGAAAAATAAGGCTGTTTATCATTTCAGAGTGCTTCAGGGAGCATAAAACCTGAGTTTCTGTGCTGGTCCTAAAAGTTATCAGAGAATCTGAAAAAAAAAAGTTTCTCCATCCATCCACCCACTTCCGTTTATCCTTTTTTAGGGTCGCGGGGGGCTGGACCCTATTCCAGCTGACATAGGGCGAGAGGCAGGGTACACCCTGTACAGGTTGCCAGCCTGTTGCAGGGCCAACACAGAGAGACTGACAACTATTCACACCTATGGGCAATTTAGCGTACCCTAGTAATAACCTAACCCCAGTAAATGCATGTCTTTGGACTGTGGAAGCAAACCGGAGTACCCGGGGAAAACCCACGCAGACACGGGGAGAACATGCAAACTCCACACACACAGAGAGAGAGAGAGAGACACCTGGGCCAAGGTGGAATCGAACCCGGGCTTTCCAGATGGTATTCTAACTGTGAGGCAGCAATGCTAACCACCACAGTATACAAAATTGCTGAATATTGGGCCTGTTGTTACAGGCTACTAAATCCCTGTACACCTGTCGCGTAAGCAGGTTTGCTGACATTTATTCTCTGACAATAAGTCAGATTCATTTCTGGTAGGAGTTGGAGTTCGCCGTGGTGGTGGTGGTGGTGGAGAGTTTCAGGTCCAGTGGCCTCAGGATCACGCCACTGCTTTTTGAGAATGGCGTGGCTGGTCGGGTGACCTCCTGTAGCATCACGACATCCAGGGCAGTTTCTCAGCTGGCTTGAGCAAACCTTGGTGTCCTCTCAGATGAACTGGAGGAGGTAGCTGGAGAGAGGGCTATCTGGGTTTCTCTGCTTAGACTGCTGCCCTTGCAACCGGGACCTGGATATATGGATGGATTGATTTTTGTCACTAAAAGTTTTCGACTTGATTGCAGACACATTTTGGCCAGTGCGAAAAAACAAAAATATGACTGATGTGCAATTTTTGGCTCTATCTGAAGCCATTTTAAATAATATGGCTTTGTTTGTGTTCACAAAATTGTTCCTTAACAAGCATAGAAAATTAGACTTTTGAAGATGACCTATCAACATTGTCCATATCACTGGTTATAAATATTTATTGGGAGTGACAACTTTAAGTGCAGTTCTGCTAATCGTTTTTTTATTTATCAAACCATTAAGTTGTTCACCTCTAGTACTTTTATTTCCCCCTTGCAGCTCCAAATAGCTTGTAAGAACACAGGCATCTTTTATGAGGCCATAATAGACAATACAAGTCACCAAATGTTTGAAGCTGTGTTAAATCTCCTTGTGTTAAAGGAGGAATAAAAGAAAGGGAGCAACAGAGCGAGGGAGATTGAAAGATAGACGGCAGAGGACTCACTACTGCTCAGCACTGTACAGAGCCCACCCCCAGGCTTTCTTTGTCATTAGGCACACACACATACTCACTCATATAAAGTGAGAGACACCATTAACATATGCTCTTAAGAGTGTAATTAGGCTGTCCCCAAGCAGGTTTTAAACTATTGTGCAGATATCTGCACACCACACAGACTTATCTCAGCTAGACAGCAAATGCCATCCGCTGTATTTCAGCCTTTTATCTCTTCGTTTGATTTTTTTTTTCTTTTTTTTGGCTCTACAAAAATGAAATTGTTTATTTTAATTCAATTAGATTATTTGCTAATAAAGTTGAAGATGTTCTTCTCTTCTTGCAGTTCTAAAAGGTTAATTCTTCTTGCTCTTTGCAGGCCAGGTTTGTGAGTGTAATTGAAGCAGAGCCATGCAGGTGGAGGCTGGGGTGTAATGGGCCACAGCGGGTAATGCGGTGAGCCCAGTCAGGAGCTCACATCGCAGAGCCACAATGAAATGTTATGCAGTTTTCCATTTATATGTCACTGCTCCTCTAAACCTTGTATATCTCATTGCATTGAAAGGTTCCAGTTTGTACTAAAGTGAACTGATCATTCAGAGACCAAACAGGTGTCCACAGAAGTCTGTTTCACTCTTTATTTCAAAAATGAGACAGAAGCATGCCTCTTCCTATGTCTCTACGCCGCTCCTGCTTTTTTAAGGCTTCTGTGTTTCACTGCATCTCATGATGTCGGTTCTCTCCATGCTTGCTAGGTTGATTGCCAGATAGGGGCTAAAAATACAATATCCACTGCTTTCAAGAAGCAATACGATGGCACTTTGCATTTTACCACACTGTAACATTCAGTAAGTCTCATTGCCAACACTTTAAGTCGCTCCTCAGCTCATGTGACGATCAGCTATCTGCTCCTTAGGATTGAACAGTCTTTTCTTCCTTCCCTTTCGTGCTTTTTGTCTTACTTTCCTCTCTACTCTCACTTAGCCCTAAGGATTTAGTCTTTGCTTATTAATCACCCTCCCTCTTTTCTTTGCTTCCAGTGTTCTTCTTGAATCTCATACTGCAAATTTGCATATTCAAAAACATGTTGCACGCATATCTGTATAGTCGAGGGACATCTGAACATCCGCTCACATATTATGGACACACATAAAAACCGTCAGATTTCACCCTGTATTTACACACTTTTTCCCCCCTTTTTTATACGCTAAAGCTGTTTTGATGCACGTGCAGTGTTTGTCTATTTAAAGACTCTGGTTATGAATAGCAGCTGATGGACCTAAAGGTCACATTTGAGATTCCAATCTCCATCAAAACGCAGCAAAACTTAGGACTGAGGAGATGGGTGCTTGGTGGAAATGTCTCTGACTCAGCTGGCTCTCAAATTAGGAGGATGAATCAGAATTCACTCTTTGTGGGGAGACTTTTTTTTTTTATTTAAAAAAGTGTTATTTGAAAATGAGAAAATGCCATGCATTTGCCTAGAGGGGGTGGAATATTTCTGTGACAGAAAGCAGAGTGGAGTGAGAGTCAGCGGTGCAATCAATTCTGCAGCTGAGAAACTGTGTGAAAAGTTGGAAAACGAAGAGAAGACAGAAAGGAAATTTGATGCAGTACCGTACCACTTGAAAGTATTCACGCGGTCGCAGACTGCTTTTATCTCAAACTGCTGTGTGCTTATTGACCTTTACGTACCATTAGTCTTTATATACACTGAAGCTCATTTTGTATTTATCAATAATTCGTCATAAGGATTAGGAATGAGGGATGGTATGCTTCCTCAGTAGAGATGGAGCTGTGGATAGCATTGATCTGTGAAAGCTAACCCCCGTAGCCCCAGCTGCTTTCTGTCTCCATTTTCCCATTGTTCAGTTTTTCCTGCAGCTGTTTACATCCACACCCTCCTCATCCCACTCCCATGCATTTTCCAGAGTAAACACTTTCCTCCCTGCCTATCTTCTTCCTCTCTTCTGCCTCAGTTCTGTCCTCTCTTCTTGCTTGCACCTCTTCACCCCCCCCCCTCCTGTTTTTCATCTTCATTGCTCATTCTCCCTATCGCTATGTATCTGTGTCCCTCTCTCTCTCTCTCTCTTTTTCCTACCCCCCTCCCCATCTCTCTAATACACAGCCGCTTCACCACTAACCCCCCCTCCGCCACCTTGTCTGCGAGCAATGTAGGCTACCTCCGTAGAGACCGGCTGGTGCGGCTTTTTTATTCACACTCACCTAACCTCTTCCTCTTTTCTTTCACAGCATTTCTTTTCACTCCTGTTTGCATCTATTCCTGCCCCCCCCCCTCGTTTCTGCCTCTTGCAACCAGTCAGCACCACTAGACCACTTGAAACCTTCCTCCCTCTCTTTTATCCTCCCTTTTTTTTCACTGACTAACTATGCATTCAGATGGTGTAGCATGGCTGTCTTTAGAACTGTTGCAAATCAGGACAGATCTCTTCAACAGATGCTGGAGATCAGGTGGAGGGAGTCTCCCTGCACAGCCCACTGCATCACGTATCCACATGCAGTGTGCAGTTGTAGATGTGCCCAGCCTCTCTAATAGGATCTTGGTCTCTCACCCTTATTGCTTATGCTTTACACGCACACATTTGCACTGATTCATGGATGCATGTTTGAGTTTAAATTTGCTTCTGTCCGTCCTTCTTACAGGTGGGTTCAGATTGCTTGTCCACGCCTTTCCATCGACTGGGGCACAGCTTTCTCCAAACCCCTTCTCTCTCCGTATGAGGTAAACATCAACCTTTCAGTCTCTCAACAAGCCTCACTCATTTCCCACATGCAGACCCTTCCTCCCCACGCATTAGCAACCTGACTGATGTCATTTTGAAATCTTCATCAAAGTGCTGAAAGAGAAAGTTGCATTGTTGAAGTTGTATAGGACTCATCAAGGCCTGCTTGTGCTGGGGATGGAGCATTGTGTCTACTCCTTCCTCCCTCTTCCTCTCCCTGCCATAAAGCGCACCAGCATATGCATATAAAACACCATCAGCAGCAAACTAGCCCCCCCTGCTGGCTACAGCACCACAAAGACCACCCCACTCCCCCACCCCATCCCTTGCAGCTATCTTGTTTTTCTAAAGGGAGAGAAATAGATCGGACAGCAACCCATAAAAATCCATTTCAAAGCATGTGTTTGTTTGTCTGCAGCTGTTGGTAACAACAACAAAAAAGCAGGCTTGTTTTGTGATGAGTTTGGCAGTTATGTCACATTATGCTGTTATGTGACCTTACTGGTTAGCACTTGATGCCAACTATTAATTCGTTCAACGATTTCTTTTCCTCAGATATACGCCACTGATTTGAATACTGAAATGGCTGTGAGGGGAATTGCCGTCTTGAATATTGGATTGTGATTTGAAATGGTTGTTGTTATATTCAGACTACACATCTTTGTGCGCCGCACACAGCGTGAAAGCACTTACATTTCAGAACGGGGCCATTAAGAATAATGATAGCATTCACCTTAGAAGAAAAAGTAATGGTTATTTTGCATTGTTTTTGACTGAGGTCTATAACGGTGCATATGAAGTCAGAAAATCGCCCTGCTGTAATGAGGAAAGCAGCAATCTGTTTTCTTAAGCCCTTTGTGCTACAGTTTGCTTTGCTCTCCCCGCCAGCTATTTGGGAGCGATGTTTGTGCATTTAAATAATTTGGTGCTGCTCTTGTGTCTGTATATGTGCGCCTGTGATAAGTCTTAATTCACCCGCATCTCATACCTATGACTGTTACACGTCTCGGTGCTCTATGCTTTTCACTCTGGCATTTAGGAGGAAGATGAAGAGGAACGAGATGGGAGGGTGAAGCGAGCAAGGAGATTTATTTTCAGTGCTTCTCATGTTATATTTATAGTCAATAAGACACACTTGGCTCTCCTGTCAGAGCGGGGATTAGCAAGAGAAGCTAGCTTCCACCGAGAGAGGCAGTTGGTGTGAGAGGGGAGAGAACGAGAGCAGTGGGAAAAAGCGAGAGAGAGAGTGGTCGAATAAGGGTAGAGGAGAGGAGGAGACTCTGGTAGAAGGGTGCCTAGAAAAAGGAAAGGGATGGCTCCTCTGTAGGCTTTTTTTTTTTTGACTGTGTTTAAAAATCTGGATATAAAGACAGTTATTCAACTTGTTACCATAACTGGGATACAGTTATATCTCAGTGGAATAAAGAAAAAAGCTTTATTAAGTTTCCAGTACTTTTTTAAGAAAAAAATTGTTTTTACTTCTGTTTTTATTTAGGAAACTTCATCTTCTGTGAAAGAGAACACTGCCTTTTCGGTTTGGGTACGCACCAAACTAACGAACGACAGTCACAAGCTGTGCAACAGTGATGAATTATGTCACACTAGAAGAAAGATTTCATCACTTTGAAGCTGAATTTTTCATGTTTCCTTTGAACTAAATTCTCTAATGGGTGTATTTGGAGTTTTATAAAATTTCTATGACTTGTTTTCTCATCATGATTCCATACATCATTGGAATTATTCCAAATAGTTCAAAGCGGAAGTTGGGTCTTGGCATCTAAATAGTTTGAAAGATAAATGAGTACTCGGATAAATGAATAAATGAACACTCAAATGATTTGTCCTTTCATTCAGAATGCTTGTAATGTATGCTTTATCTTTCGTGCGGAATCAGTATTCACAGGCATTTCTCTTCCATATGGAGCAGTCTTCACTTAAGTCACAGCTCTGTCATGCCACTGTTGTTGTTCCTCTCTAACAGCTGTTGTATCATTCAGTGCAGCTGCATAGGGATAACATGACAACTCTGCCTGTTATCCAAGCTTAATATTATGACACCTGTCTTGTCTGTATAGTCAGTCTGTTGTGTCTTCTCATCACTTTGTGGTTCCCTGCAGCTTGTTTGTCCAAAACACTGCAAACTGCAGATACAGTACTAGGTGACAGGGGGAAGCAGTATTCATGGAGGGCGCTCTTATTGCATCTTTTGCTTATCATGTTTCTTGTCCCTTTTGATTTGGTTCTGATTTGTCACTATCTGTCCATCTATTTTCCTTGCTATCTTTCAGGCAGCCGTTGCTTTACAGGAGGTAGGCTGGAAGGAAGTCTACCCCATGGATTTCTATTCCAATCAGAGCCTGGGTCCGTGGGCACCTAACCATCCTGACAACCAACCTGTGCGGCCTCCTCGTAAACAGACCCAGGTGAACAGGGCTGGGAGATAAAAGAATGAGTGACAGAAAGGGGGGGAGGGAATGCTGATAAAGAGTGATTACGGACTGTTCAGCTCATGCTTGATGGTCTTTATCAGAATGTCACCACACTGACACCCAGTGGCACAGTGACAACAGGACATGTTTTTTGGCATCTCTTTTTTTAAGGCGTGGCTATGACCTTGACCTTGATGTTCATACTAGATGTTGTCATTCATTAAAAAAAGAAAAATGGTGGTTCGAAATTGATTTAATTACCGCTCTGTAAATGCATCATACTGTAGCCATATTTCCCAATATTGCCACTTATATGTGTGAGGTAGGTACTGTCACTGCTCCAAGTGTTAATACTATCCCACTGCCTGCTTGCAGAAAAAAGGCTCAGAGCCAGCCCTTCCTGCCAAGAACTGTGAGCAGAACCAATGCGCCCCCTGTGGCTGTCAAGGGGAATAACATGTCACGACCAGCGCTGTCTCTTTCCGACTTGCCTCTACTAACAACTTGAGGGAGGTCCGACCAGAAGAGGACAGTGGGAATTGGTCCAGACAGTCTGACATCAGAAGAGTTTTCAGCTTCAAACTGATTAGAAGCCATATATAACGCTCAATCTTACAGCGCAGCAGATCAAAATGAATATTTCCACCATTTATTTATTTTTTGCACGCAGTCTGGATTAAAAATACATGCAAGTAAGAGAATTGCTTGCATTTTTTAGGCTCATGCATGTTCATGTCAGCCTGATTCTTATGGTGAAACTGCGTTCTGCTGTGCTGAGAAATGAATTCTCCCTGCAGAGGAGAAATATGTGGGCCTTGCTGTAATGCAGACGCTTCTTTTGTGATTGCTCAAAAGAAAGCGTGAGATGACCTTGAGCTTGTTGTAAGGAATTAAGTGTCTGTCAATGTGGGTGGCTCTAGTCAAATGCAATCCACTTGGGTGAAGCACTGTAAACTGACACTTTAAATGAGCTTCCATTTAAGCTGTGTTTTTGAGACAGTCAGACATAGGCAAGAAGCACTTTTATATGCTCAGCGTGTCATTTTGTTGTTTTTTTTTCATACTTTCACATTTTCTGCTGATATATGAGCAGTTGAGATGTGACCTGAAGCTGTTTTGCTTTCTTGCTTTTTGCTGGTAAAACTGTGAAACAGTAAATCAGAAATGAAATCTTGCTTCTTATTGCAAGTGTCTTTGTGTTTTGTTTTCTTAAACGGAGCGGCGTTCTGAAGCGATGAGCCTGTTTTGTTTTTTTAAAGCTGAGCGATATGAGTTCCTAGATGTGTGCAGTGCTAGTCACGACTGCTCTCCATCCTCATTATTTATTGATGATGGAGTCTGTCAATAAATAAATAAATAAACCTCCTATTGCTTTTTTGGCCGCTACAGCAAAAACTGATTGACAGAAGCTCACCATAGCCTCGGCTGATCCCAAGAACCTTCCCCAGGTGGCAGCACAGTGTGACAGGTGATCTTTGGAGAGCTTTAATTGTGTACAGCTGCCCAGCTTCTCCAATCACATCCTCACTCTGCTCTGCACCTTTGTTTCGCTTCAGCAGCAAAAGCCAGTGAGTTGCAGACATCCTGCCAGATATCCGTCTTTCTCGGGATGTGTCACGTGTCCAAATACTGGCTACATTTTTTAGGAGCTTGGTATTTTCCACAGTGCAACGTGTGATGCATAGCAGTCAGGAATAAATTATTAGCTAGCAGAGCTCTCTCTCTCTCAGCTGATGTTCAATTTATTTTCTGTCAAAGAAGGGAGAATGTTAATAATCTGCCCTTTCTTTTTGTAACGTATCAGGTCTATAATCCTAGTCTAAAGATTTGTCTTGATTTGAATTAAAATAACTGATTTCAATGTAAGTAAAGAAGGAAAGAAACAGCAAATATATTGTGTGATATGGTTTCAGTTTTAACCATAATGTATACAAGAGGTGGGAAAAATGTGTGTTTTAATATTTAATATCCATCTATCCACTTTCTTCTGCGCATTCAATTTAGAGTTGGTGATGTAGCCTCTCCCAGCTGTTACAGGGCAAGAGGAAGAGTGCCCCCTGGACATGTCGCCATCTATCACTGGGCTAACACAGAAAGAGACAGACAACCACTCACACGCAAGTTCACACATTAGAACTGCTGATTAATCTCAGATGCATGTATCTGGACTGTGAGAGGAAGCTGGACTACCGAGAGAAGCCTTGTGGGTTCAGGGACAGCGTGGAAACAGCACACAGAAACCTTTTGCGTTGAGATGAGACCCCATGTGTTTCTTGTGTAGGTTTGTCTTTTTTAAGGAATTTTTTTTAAAGGGGGAATTTCTGAGTATTTACATGCAAGATTATTTCAGGAAACCAAATGGAAACTAGTAGTTAACAAAACAGAAAGCTTTGGAAAAACTCAGTAGATAAAATTATTTTTGTAGATAACTAGAATAACTAGATAAATAAATATGTGCTAGAAATCCCCTTTGTGTTTAGTCTTCTCTGGTTTCCTGTTAGTGTGAATGTCTTGTGTGTTTGGTGGTGGTTGGAGGGGCCATAGGCGCGTATTGGCAGTCACACTTCCGTCAGACTGCCCCAGGGCAGCTGTGGCTACATCAGTAGCTCACCATCACTAAGTGTGATTGAGGCGAGAATGAATAGTGCACAAAATTGTAAAGCGCTTTATAAGTATAAAAAAGCTCCATATAAGTGTAAGTTATTATTAAAGGAAGCCACATCATTTAATGAAAATGATCAACCTGCAGAGGATGGAATTCAAAAACACCCTGAAAGTCAAAGTGAAAAAAAATGATGTGGCGGGATAGTCCATTTTGATGATATTTCATTGCAGTAACTCAAAATGGTACTCAGTAGTTTGTATGGCCCCACGTGCGTGTAAGCATGCCTGATGATGTCCTCCCAGATCTAGACCAGGGGCATCACTGAGCTCCTGGACAGTCTGAGGTGCAACCTGGTGGTGTTGGATGGACTGAAACATAATGTCCCAGACGTGTTTTATTGGATTTATGCATCCCTTCATGAATATGCCTCACCCGACCATCAGTGACCCACAACCGAACCAGTCACGTGCAACAATGTTACAGGTAGCATAATGTTCTCCATGGCTTCTCCAGCCCCTTCTCCACGTCTGTTACATGGCCTGTCCAGCTCTCTTAGAGTAACTGCCTGTCTCCAGGAATCTCTTCCATGCTTGCGAGACTGTGCTGGGGGTGACAGCAAACCTTCTGGCAATGGCACATATTAATGTTGGACCTGTGCAGCTTTCTGTAGGGTCCAGGTATCACTTCATGCTATCATTAGTGACACCGACCCTAGCCAAGTGCAAAACCTGTATATAAAAAAAAAAAGTTAAAAATGTCAGTGGCCTCCACTGTCTCATTGTTGCCCCTCTAGTGCACCTGTTATTAATTTCATTAACACCAAAGTAGCTGAAACACATTAACAACCCCCTCTGCTACTTAATGGACCAGATCAATATCCCAGAGGTTTAATTGACTTGAGGCTATTCTCTGATTAAAAAGTGTTCCTTTAAATTTTGTTTTGTTTCTTTGTTGTTTTTTTTAGCAGTGTTTACATAAAAACCGAACGTAATGATTTGGTGTTTATTGGATTGGATGATTGAAGTCTGAAGAAACAAGACATATTGACAATTTAACAACTTATTTAATAAATAGGGCCTCAGTAGCACGTGAAAGGACCATGCACAGCCACAGTAGCCCAGTACCTCCTTCTCATTGCTGGTTACTGGATTGGTCACACACTGCTGTGCGATGGCATCCCATTTTTCAACCAGCATTTGTCGAGGTAGTCTCTGGGAAGCACCACACTGTAGAGACAAGAAGATAGAGCTCAGTTGCAGACTGTGGAGATGGAGATATGGGATTTCCACTGGTTACAGAATCTCATCTCGATATCTGTCTTCATTGAAATTGCCTCCAATGATGGCGAGCCTGATTGTCAGCACCTTGAGGTACCACAAGCTCAAAATGAGTCAATAGCTGTATCAATCAATCAGAATCAGAATCTGTATTTTTCTTAAAATGGTAAATTGTTCTCAGTTTAAATACTTGAAAAATTTCCTATATTTCATTGTGAATAAAATAAGGCTTCATGAGATTTTCAAATAATTGCATCCTGTTATTATTAACATTTTAAACACCGTACCAGCGTTTTCAGAATGGGGTTAATTCTGGTTGGATGTAACTGTTTCAAAGCATATTGTGATGAACTAATTTGGGAGTTGGAGCTGAAAGTTAATAAGCCTCTCACCCACAGCTCTGACCTGTTATCTCAGATACATTTTTTTCCATGCTCGGAGCTCAATAACCACTGAGGGGCACTGTTTGCTTATCTTATTTGCATTCTTTTGAGCCAGTGAAATTACACACTTTTCATTCTAGAAGCTGTGCTGTCCGCGGTAGCACGCGAGTGCGTGTACTTGGTAGAGTGTAAGTACCCAGTGTGCTTTTGGTTGCTGGTGTGTGCAATTATTTTCCAGACGTGGTGGGAATTTGACTCCACACTCCTTCATCCAGCCCTGAGCATGCATGCCATCACACTTTGTTTTGTGTCAACACAGAGTGTCTGGTCCCACACAGAATTTATGATGCATTTATTATGGGTGTTATGACTCTACACTGGCCGCAGGATTTAGTTATCCCGGACAACAGGTGCTCAGGTCACGTACTGCACGCAGTGACACTGATGTAACCTGACTGGACGGTTAGCCGGTTGCCATTGGTGCTCGGCATTTGTTTGTGTAGCCTGCAGTGAGGGAGCAGTGACGTGACTCGATTAATGCACTCTCAACAACCACTCATCATTCAGCAGCCAAAGATTGATCTGTAACTCTGAACTGTCCACCTGGGTTAATGGTTTTTTGTTTGTTTTTTTGTTTGTTTTGTTTTTTCTGTGTACCTGAAAGCAGGAAAAAAAATGACATGTCAGCACCTGTGATGTATTTAGTCATTGTTTCTCTTATCTAGGGAAAGACTGAGTCACAGATGTCCCATCCTGTCTTTATTTTTCCACTAGCCCCAACACCTTACAGCAGGTTAGGCAACTTCACATTTAGTAAGCTCATCGTTGATCTTTTTCATAGTGCTCATTTCTTTCTTCTTATTCTTTAACATTTCTGTCCAAAAGGGAAATCAAGCATGGGTAGAAAAGAGAGCAAGAGAGAGAGAGAGAAAAGAAGACGCTTATGACTCATGGCGCCACAACAAAAATAAAAAGGAAGAGGAGGAGATTTGCTTTGCAAGTTTGATTTTATATGTTCTTTTTTTTTCATATCAGTGTGGCTTTGATGTAGATTTTAATACCTGCTGCACGTGGCTGGGGGTGCACAGGCGAAGGTGGGGCAGTCGAGGACATGTATATAAAATCCAGACTGAGTCAATACAAGTCTGCGTTCCAGTGTTTACCTGCATGCCTCTGTTTTTCAATTTCTTTCTCTCTTTTCTCTTGCTGTCATTTATTGGATTACATTAGAGCAGGAAAACAAACTGATGTGGTTTACCTTGCTTGTATTTACATCTGTCAGGCCACTGTAGGTGGGTGTGAAACTGTTTGGAAAGACACACGAAGGAGAAAAGGCAGCATTCGGATGGTGGGGGAATGCTGATATCTTTTTGTGCGCTGTGCAGTAATAATAGATGTGCGATGTGACGGTCTATGTGCAATTTCAATTTCAGACAAAGGGCCCCAGGAAAAAGAGCTGCATGCTGTCAGTGTACAAGGTGTTTCTGCATAATTTGGGCGTTTCTGTTAGCATTTTTTTTACAGCATGTGTAAACCGAAATGCAGCAAGGCTTGTTGTTTCCTGTTTCTAAATTCTGCTATGAAGCATCAAGTCAGCAATACGAGGAGGAACACAAATCCTTCACCTGAAAAAGTTATTGCTCTCTCGAGGACAGACTTGTGAGAGAGAGCAGCTAACTTTCTCAGAACAGGTTGTTATATAAAGTTTGAAATTGTGTAATTCTGAGTATTTGTTTGAATTAGTTTGATTAAAGTGGTTCAAAAGGGAGAAGAGAAAAGAAAAGATGGAACTCTTCTCCAATCTGTTCAATCACCTCTTGATCAGCATCCCTGGTGAAATTTGAACAATAAATGATGATGTCTAGATCCTGCTGACTCTTTTTGTGTGGGGGAGACAAGAAGGCTGCACAGCAATGTGAAAGAAGGTTGCTAGAAGGTTGAATAAGAGTCTTTTGTGGGAAAAAAAATAAGTGGTGTAAAGTGATGACTAATTCTGCGTGGGAGGTCAGCCTGTCCCTGATCATCTGGCCAAGCACCACCCCAGCACAGGGCTGTCACAAAGTCACCTTCTTCAACATACCGCGTCCTGCCATTGTGAATGTTTTTTTCTCCTCCTTCTGTTCAGTCCTTTCTTATTCGTTATAGTGGGAAACCTGTTGAACTAATGAATTACTGATGTTCTTTTATTTTTCCTCACCTTTTATAGTGGTATGAGTCATGCTATGAGAGCCATTGAGTTCCATTAAAAATTCCATATGAAAACACATTTATTTCTAAATATGAAATATCTTTGAGATTCTTTTTGAGATGATATTATTCCATTATGGCTTATCAAGCTTTTCAACATGCAGGAGCAGCAGCACTCACTTTATCTACAGTTCAGTCTAAATACATGTTAACCTGTCCTCAGTACTGTCTCCCAAAATCCAGGTGAAACATCATTTCTTTAGATCATTCTGCTTATGAACACACTATATGGATGTTAATGTACCATTCTCCAATGATCACTTCCCTAATATTTCTGAATCTGCATACTGACACTATATGGTTTGATTTAATGGCACTGATTTGTTAGAGGACATCGTCTAAAAGCTGGAATAATTAATGACCTGTAGGAAAATTTTGTTATTTCAGTAACAGAGGAAATGAGTCAGTTGAAAGTGATGGATCGCTCAGTAGCTGGTCACAAACATACTAAATGTAATTTTGCCAGTAT